>CADDXX010000061.1:2409693-2467194 GCA_902810485.1 Alauda arvensis
AAAAAAAAAGAATGGAAGAAAAAATAAATCAAAAGCTCATTCCTCTGATCATTGCAATGGTCTTTATGAGTTGTAAGAGGACAGGTTCCTCAACAACATGAGCCCCACCTCCACACACCTGGTTTTGACAACAGTAATTACATTCCTGGGAATAGAGAGAAGGTAATTAATAGCCTTTTGTGGTTTTACTATTTTAATGCAGTCTTTTCATTTCTCAGTAACTCTATGGTAACATGCTGTGGGCTGTTAGACCTTGTTAAATTAAACAAAATACACTCTCTTTAAGAATGCTATTCTTTAGCTGCCAGCTATTCAAAACGGAATTGAAACTACCTGCATTATAATAGGAGCTCTAAGATCTTTCTGACGTTGAAACCCAATCCCTCCTGATCTCTGCTTGTGCTGTCTTAGCCTAAAAGGCACTGGGTGCCCTTGATAAAGTTTCCTATTTTGTGATAGTGCTCCCAGATGTAATGAGACAGAACAATAGATACAAAGGAAGATCAGCAGAAAATGACAACAAAAGGGAGATACAATGCAAGCTTCAGAGATAAGGGAAAAGTACTGATCTTATAAAGGACACATAGGTGTATGGAAAGAAATTCTCCCGCTCTTTAATTGTGAGAAATCATGAACTGGGTCTGGCACAGCTCCCTCAATGATTCCAGCTTGGGCTGAGCACTGTCAAAGTTTCTTACCATGTGTGGAAGGCGGATATTGGCAAGACTTTGGATGAGAGCCTGGCTCAACCCTGAGAGCTCCAGGAACAGGGCTTCGTTTTGCTCCTCTATGATTTTGTTTTCCTCCTCAATGTTCTTCAGGTTCTTTTCCATGGTGGAGATCTGTGGAGCAAGGAGCACRGCAGGGTTACCAACCCTCACCTGTGGCACCCACCCAAACACCCTGCACCCCTGGGCTTGAATGCCTGGCCAAGGACACCCACCTGGGACTGGAGTTTCACCATGGCTGCTTCCATCTCCGAGTTGGACTCGTTCAGCTCGCTGATCTCCTTGTTCAGCTGCTTGATCTCCTCATCGTTCTCCAGAACTGCAGGAGGGAAGGTCACAGGCAGTCAACAAAATGCTCTTGGGAAAAGMAAAAGTGCTGGGCTTTCTGCTGAGCCCATCCTGCCTGCACCCTCCTCACCTTGGCTTTTACAGCCTCAAAACAGGACGTACCCCTCACCTGCCTTTTTTTTTTTCTAATTTTTTTATAATGAATATTTTTATTATCACAGTTCAATGATACYTAAACAGGTCAATATGTAAATACAAAAGCAAAGGACAGCAGAGCAGTTGGAGTCCAACACATCCCCACACCTGGCAAGGTTGATTGTCCTGAAMAATCAGGTCACTCTCTCTGATCCTGAGTTTGGAATGATGCCATTTAAAAAACTAATGCATGTCTTGATGAGAAATTACGAGGCCCATAAAATAAAGCAATATTTCTAGAGGAGTGCAGGTATTTATAGGTTCCAAACTATCAAGTTTAATGCTTGAACCTTGTCAAATACCACAGAAAGCTCAGTAATAGCACTGGAAATGCAAAGTGCCATCGCTAACAAAATTCCAGATCCAGAAATATCTCAGTATTAAAAGCCCTGAATAGGTGAAAATTGCTGAATGACTGCAAGGGATTTGTAAAAATGCCAGTGAATGTATTAAAAAAAAAAAAATCTGAATTTCAGCATTACTTCTTTTGCCTTCTTAATTGTTCCTCCCTTAAAACGTGTGACTCAAGGAGTGAGACTGGCACCATGCCACCACAAACACCCAGAAAACACAAGGAGTGGGTCTTCAAAGTACGTGATGTCCTTGAAATTTGTGCCCAGATTTCAGCTGAAACCTCCCCAGTCTATAAAGAAAAAGATCTGTGGGCTCAATACCCTGACACACCTGCAAGGCAAAGGAGTGAAAAATCTTACCGTCGCTGGTCTTGAACTTTGTGTTGAGAATTTCATCCCCTGAGAGTTTTCCTTTCTTCCCAGCAAAAGTGGCTCTTGGACACCCTGACAAACTGAAAAACAAGTAAAAATGGGTTTCATAAATTCTCAGTATTTATAGGTGCTTACACTCCCAGCATAAGAGCATGTGCCATTTGGTGGAACTCAAGCTGCGAGACAGTTCTTCTAAAAGCTTTTTATGGTACAGAGGAAATTGCTTTATGAATAATGCTRCAAAATGCCCCACTTATAAAGCGAGAGCAATTTTCTTTAAGCAAAGATTAAAAACACATTGCTTCCTAAAAGAGGAGGTGTGCCAGGTGAGGAGGGTGAGATGAGTCTGGCTGTCTCGGGCACCAAACTCCTATTTGTGGTGCTCAAATTCTGTTCCAGCATGCAAATAGAGATTTAGATTGGAGGTTGGGGAGAAATTCTTCCCTGTGAGGGTGGTGAGGCCTGGGTTGTTCAGAGAAGCTGTGGCTGCCCCATTGCTGGAAGTGTCCAATGCCAGATTGGATGGGGCTTGGAGCAATCTGGGATAGTGTCCCTGGAAGGTGGACATGGAAGGTGTCCCTGCCATGGCAGGGGGATGGAATGAGATGATCTTTAAGATCCCTTCCCACCCAAACCTTTCTGTGATTCTGTGATTCTGTGAATGTTAAAACAACCGCACATTTCCTCCATTCGGTGAACTTCAAACCCAGCATCAAAAGCAGCAGTTCCTGAGCCTCACACGAGGAGCTGAACCCTGCTCAAGCAGCACCTTGGGGTTCCTCCCCAGCAAAATCATCACACTCTCACCGACTGGCATTTACCTTCTGTGAGTGAGGAAGCTCCCGTTGGCGTGGCCAGARCCGTCACAGCCTGGCGTGGGGCAGGTCGGGCCCTCGTTCTTCAGGGACTTCCAGGAGAAGGAGGAGCCGTTGAGGGAGCCTTCCTTCTGCCKGCGGGCGGCCAGCGGACAGCCCGAGGCGCTGCGGTGCGACGCGTACTTGCCGCTGATGTGTCCCAGCCCCACGCAGCCCGGCACCGGACACCTGGGGAACCGGCCAAAGTTACACTCAGGGGGGAAGGAATAAAGGTGTAAGGAGATGAGTGATGAGCGGCAGTGGGGGAAGGCTGGGAAGAGAGCGATTTGCATTTGGGTCTCGTCTGGAGTTTGCAAGGGAGACGCTCGGTTGATGGGAGTAGCAGATGGGGAATTAAAGAGCTGCGGCTGCTCCTTCTAAAGARGCAAAGAGAATCAAGGAGGGTTCTGCGGGAGGGAAGGCTGTGGAGGTCACATCACACGCAGGTCCCAGTGGGGTCAGAAACCGGGTATTTGGTGCCTCCGTGGGGACAAAGGTGGCAGGTTGGGCTGCCTGACGTGGGATCCTGATGTACCCCGGGGCTGACACACTGAACCATCACACACGAACTGCTGGCTCTGCCCACTGTCCCTGCTCATCTGTGATACCCTGCACAATCAGCACAGCCCAGGAGCGCTGCCCGTGCCCTTGGGGACACAGCCCTGCCCAGGAGCTGTTCGGGCTGTGCACAAAGAGCTGCAGCCCTGTTCCTGCCAGGGGTTTGTGAGCCTGCACCCCGTCAGACAGGACAATCACTGGGCATCACTCACCCTGCAGCCACGGCATGGCCCAGCCTGCCTCCTCCTCCTCCTCCTCCTCCTCCTCCTCCCCCTGGTTCACATCCTGCCTCTCCGGGCAGATCAACCCACGCTCTCAAGGGGATAAAGTGGGAATTATCATCAAGGCAGCATATGAGCCCTGCCCTTAGCAGACCTCTGCCTCTTTCTGGCCGGTTGAAACACGCAGGAGCTGTGAGGAGCCTTGTGGAAGCACCAACACAACCTGCGCTGCTGCCAAGCGCACGAGGGGCTCTCTAAAAGGCATCTCTKCCCTCCCTCCTCACCTAATGGCCCTCTTCCCTCCCTTCTCCCTAAATCCAGCCATCCTACAAGCCCAGTGTATCTATCAGGGTTTCTGCTGCGGTTTGCATTTGTTTTAAAAACGCTTGCCAATTATAAATACAGTTAAAAGTTTATTACTCAAGGGAGGTTACTCAAAACTAGGGGAGGTGGAAGGAGGTAAGAAATGACAAAAATAACCCCCGTGTCCTCAGTTTGGAAGCAATTAGGGACTTTGGGGCTCTCCAGCAAAAGCATTTGTGGAACTGCTCCTGAAAATCACAAGCTGCGTTTCACCACRGAAATTATTGCCCTGATTGTTTACATTCCACACAAAAGGGAGATGACAGCAAAATGGGGAGGGGGGCTTACACCCAGCCTTTTCCCAAGATAATTTGAAAAATGCTGATCTCGATTTTAATCAGCTGCAAATGCAGCACAATTCACTTATAATATCCCTGCCAGCAGGATCCTCAGTAAATTCATAACATCATTGCTTTTATATGATCACGAGCAAATTACTGAATCCTCAGGAGGAAAAGGAGAAGGGGGAGAGGGGGGAAGAGCAAGAGGGAAAGAGACAAACCCCAGCATTTCATATGCAGCCTTTACAGCCCAACCATTACATATTTTACACYGTTAATTTAACTTTTATTACATTTTCATTGTTGAAAAATAAACCAGAGCCTTATTGTGCAAAACAGCTGTCTTGGACATGTTTTAAATTATTATTTTTTTTACATTATTATTATTTAATGGGAGCACCAGTGGCGTTTGATCAATTAGACACCTGTGGATGCTTCCGCTGCATGGGCTGGGCTGAAGGTTGAGGTGATCTGTTCAATCACATCTGCAGCAAATTACTTGAGGGATGAAGAGCACAAACAACAGGGACTAAATKACTTTCTCCTCGGTGACGACGTGCAAAGCTCGGCCGGGTTCCAGGCAGAGCTCGGCGCAGACAGAGGAAGGATTTAGAGCCAAAGCTCCTTAACATAAACCCACAGCAGGCACACCTTGCCGTGGGTGGTGGGACAAACACTTCCACAGGCTGGGGGAAGGCCGGGGATTGCTGTGCCACATTGTTTTGCACATCTCAGAGGATGTGCACTCCTCCTGGGTGTACTGGAAGAGGGGAGGAGTTGCTGTCTGGGCCATGGGATGTAAGGGAATGCCTTCACCTCCTGCTGCTGCAGAGACCCTCCCAGCCCATCCCACATTTCCTGCACCCATGCCCATGGTTCCACCAGTCTGGGGGTGGATGGCACCAGATTCGTAGGAGTCAGAAAATCCAGTTCTGGTGATGCTCCAACCCCATTTGGAGCCTGGAACCTGGAGAATCTATGGATGCCCCTGCCCTGGGAGTGTCCAAGGCCAGACTGGATGGATCTTTCAGAAATCTGGTCTAGTGGAAGGACTCCCACCTCATGGCAGAGGGYTGGAATGAGGTGAGATTTAAGATCCCTTCCAACCCAAACAATTAYATGATTTCTTGCAACTTTATCTTCCCAGGGTTTGCATCTTTAGGGTGGAGTAGGAGAAACCCAGCCCCTGGTGAGGATGCTGGTGGGGACCCTCMCTCTGCTGTGGTGTCCTGCCAGCCCACCCCTTGTTCCCCATAACAAACCAGCCATAAAAAAATCTCCTTTCTCCTTGCACTRGGAAATGATTTCTGTGCAGAGAAACCACACTGGGGGAACTGCTTGGCACATTCCTGCCCTGAATGGAGAAAGCACAAATGAACAAAACCACAGCTTCCCCAGCCCCACAGGGCATGTGTCCTTGGGGAAACCATGGAGAGGGGTGAAGTCCCATCTGGGGGCTCCAACCATGGTGAGAGCAAAGGTACAACAGCCAGCAGTTGCACATCACCAACACTGCCTGCCCTTTCCTTAATGGKTAATGGCACAGCATTGCAACACCACCAACAATTCAGTGCATTTGAGCCAAAAGAGGCTTTTTCTCCTGCAGATTCTCAAGTAGGTTGCTTAATTTTTAATAAACTCTGCTAACTCCTGCTAATTACCACACGGCTCATTTAACTGGGAGGCTTTCCTTCCTGTAGACTGGGGAGGAAGAACAGAGCAGATGGCTCAAATACCATCTTTTTCTGAAAGGTCCTTCCCCCCCCAGCAGGCACATCCCAGCTCCCCACAGCCCCTGCAGGGTTCTTCCAGCCCTGCTGGGTCCCACTGCAGCTCAGCCTCTGCTCCAGGACAAAACCTGGGCACATGGAGACATCCACCTCTGCTCCTCTGTGAGAGCAAGACCTGCCCTGGAAGTAAAATATTTAAAAAAAAAGATCCGTTTGGAGACAGTCTGCTGAGCCAAAGGGGCTTGCACAGATATGCCAATGCTCATGGGCAACCAGAAACTCTTGGAAGTGGTTGATAATTTTTTTTCCCCATGTTTCTTTTTACCTCCTTCCACCTGCACTTTGATGGGTGAGTGTACAAGCTTCAGAAAGGCTGGAGATGCTCTGAGGTAACAAAAAAAAAAAAAAAGTGTCCTGGAGTCAATGCTGCCTTTCATGTCCTGTAGCTGTGTGAGGAGATACAAATTCCAGACCCCACATGCTGAGCCTGTGATGCTCAGACTTGCTGAAAGTCAGGACAAATGGATTTCACAGCTCATGAAGACTCCTGAGGTGGACAAAGCAATTTCAAATCTCTRTTCCCCACAGGAATAAACCCCCTGGGATGTTTTGAAAATTTCAGTCTKAGGCAGCAGAGAGAGGTTTTTTCAGTTCACTTCAAATATTCTGCCCTAGCAAAAGCTCCACAAAGCACAGTTTAGTGAGGGTTACCAGATCCTGACCCAGCTCAGAGGATTTTCTACCTCTGGTTTAAGTGCTCCTGGCAGTTAAACCAGTCCATCAGCCCTTGCCTGCCCACTGCTTCCCAAAACCCTGCAATGTTTGGCTTGGCTGTGGGGTTTTGCCCTCATTTACAACACTGGTGTGGTTTTCCAGGAATTATATAAAGTACAAGTAGCAGAGAAACTGTTTGTGCCCCACCAACCTACCTTTCACCTCCCCAYCACCCCATTTTCCCATCAAACATCMARATTGCAACACCAAAACACAGCAAAGAGCTTTGATAGAGGGTGCTCAGAGCAGTGTGAGCCGGGGGGATGTGGGGTGGGTGCTGGTTGCCCACCTAAATCTGTGTGAGRTGAGGGGGATGGAGTGACAAGCTCTGCTCAAGGAGTTATTTCCAGACTTACTTCATCAGCTCTGGGTCTTCTTTATCATCCTTTGTCGGGGTGATCTTGATCCCACTTTTCTTGGCACGAGGGCAGCCTGACAGACTGTGGTTAAAAAGAGAAGAAAGGCCTGTCTCACTGGCAGAATCTCTGCATTTGCTATTCCCCCGCTTCAGTCAKCTCTGCCTTGAATTTGGCACAGTGTTTTTTGATCTCTCTCGTTTTGCAGCTTCACATCACGAGGAGAAGTCAGGAGGAAAAAAAAATAGTAAAAACTTGAGGGAGATGGACAGTAATTAATGGTGTCTAGATAAGAAGATATCTGCTAACAGCCTGCAATGTTTAATGGAATTGTTGAAACAGAAGGCTCAGATCTAAGCTATTAATGTTCTAAAGTGATAATAGAAGTCATAAATAGGTAGCAATATTAACAGGAACATTGCATCAGCTAAAATCTGACCCTTTGTCTTTTATTCTGTTGAAAGGAGCTTCTAATCAGATGCTGGAAACATCAGAAAAAAAAAAAAAGAAGTCAGATTAAAGAGATGAAAATAGGCTTCAGTTGTCAGTAACATTAATGTTTTATTCAGAACTTTACAACTCTGCCTACTGCAGGGAAAAAAAAAAAAAAAAAGAAAGCAACACAGAAAGAGGCTAAGGAGAAAATAATTTAAGGAAGATCTTACCTTCTGTGAGATGCATAATTTCCTGTTATGTGACCAGAGCCATCACAACCAGGAGTAGGGCACCTGCAGAGGCAAGGGAGGCTGGGATTAGCCTGGGGACACGAGCAGGGGATCCACACTCTGTGACAGCTCTTCTCAAAGAGAAATCTGGGCACWGTCAACACAGGAGCAGGCTTTTCCTTCCTGCCCCTTCCCCCTCTGTAAGGACAAGGTTTGGTGTGGAATATCTGTGGTRTGAAGGCAGTGCAGCACTGCAGGATGTGACATTGGACAGGAACATCTGTGCCATGCTGGGAGCACAGCGAGGGGCTGCTCGCCCATGGGGGGACACAGGTGCCACCCCTTGTCCCCACCCTCCTGAAGGGGACAGCTCAGGAGCTGACAATGAGCTGAAATACCCCTCCAGGACAGTGTTTGTCATCTTGAGGGAGGCATAAGGAGACAGCAGGGACCATCCAGGGCCAGCAGGATGGACCCAAGCAGAGRCCAGAAACCAGGAAAACATCTGACAGCTCTGGACAGCAGGGCCACCATGGCCACCTCCAACAGAAGGCTTTGGCTGAGGTCTGGGTGACTTGGGGAGCACAATCTCAGCGAGGGCAGCCCATGGCAGGAGGGTGCACAGAGTGCAAAACTGGCCAGGGCTTCTGATGGAAAATGATGAAGAAACAGGAGGGAAAACGTTAGSTTAGCCCTGGGTCCTCTCCTCTCCTTCCAGGGGCAGGGGACAGGGAGCCAGCAGGGGGACAGCCCGTGAGGGGCCTCAGGGGATCCCCGGGTCACCACACACAGCATTTGGAGCAGGGTCTGCCCCTCTGTCCTTGGTACCGAGTGACCTTTAGGGGTGCATCCATGGCCCTGAGCATCCAGGTGAGCATCCAGCATTTGCAGCCAAGGCTGGAGATCGCCCCTGTCATCACCCAAACCTGCCAAAGGCTGGGGGGGGGCTGCGAGCCCACCCATGGGCAGGAAGGGAATGGSCCGAGTTAAGCACGGCATCATTAAGGGCTCCGAGCGAGGGGATGTGRAGGAGCTCGGCACAAAGATCCGCTCCCGATGCTGCAGGTGACGCGGCCGACATAAAAGTTGTCATGGGGACCAGGRAGAGAGGCGAGGAGTGTTCGCAGAGGATGTGCACGCCAGCCTGCCAATTAGCCAGGGCTTTTTGAGTCAAGTGATGAAGGCCCGGGGAGAGGGTGCGGGGAGGAAATCGGCGCTGCTGCCGCAGGACGGGGGGAGATGCTCGGGGCTCCTTCCGAGCTGAGCGAGCAAAGCTCAGCGCACATCCACGGGCTTGCAGAGAGCCCCTTCTCCTCGGGGGAGGGGTTCKCGGTGTCCCCACGTTCTCCATGCCTGTTTTTAAAGCCTGGTTTGGATGCCTGGCTGGTACCTGCGGCAGGGCAGGGGTTGGTGTCTCCGGGACGTGCCGGTGAGATGATGGTGATGCCYCTGAGGTCAGGGCCCTTGGGGAAAGCCAGATGCTTTCCCTAAAGCTGGACAAGACTCTGAGCAGCCTGATTTAGCTAAAGATGCCCCTGCTCACTGCRGGTTTGGCCTTTAAGGTCCCTTCCAACCCGAACTATGCTGTGATTCTGCTCTACCCCCTGAGAGTYAGTGGGGCAATGGTTTCCACAGGTGACTTTAGTTTGGCAGTTCGGAAAACAGCTTTTTAAAAAGTCTTTTTTGTTGYTGTTGTTCAGAAAATATCGAAATTCTCCTCCCTGCAGCAGCTCTGGGGGAAACTTTGGCATTTGCAGGTCACTGAATAATCTCCATTGGCAAAAAAAAAATTGGCACCTCACCTGGGGTAGGAGAGCAGGGACATGTCCTGGTCCCAGAGGGGTAACAGGGAGGCTCAGAGCCAGGAAAACATAAGTGCACACAGGTCTGGGGCAGTAAGARCAGAACACAACCAGCAGGACCTCARTGAAGGCACAGATTCTTCARCTCATTTAGAAATTACAGGGTTGSGAGATGACTGTGATGTTTTCCCAGCTCTACACTGTTACAGTAGAAAGCAAAACTATTYCTCTGTTGTTCTAGCTTCAGGGTGGGAGGAAATTATGAAAACACTAACACCAAACTCTTTCTTCCTTTCAGGATTTTTAAAGAGGAGAGAGAAGTAATTTGATTTTTATTTTTAATTATCTGGAGACAAATCATACCAACAGAGACCTTTTATTGCATGTTCCAGCCTGGAGCTGTTTTTTTTATATCAGGGATATTAACCCCTGAAATAGAATTTATAATAGAAACACTGGCATGGTCTTATCTGAAGTTCTGAAAAGCTATGGCTGTGCTATCTATAATATCTCAAAATCCCTTCCTCCCTCCTCTGCTCCCATCCTCACCAGAACATAGGAAAAAATGTGGTTTTTGAGAAAATAATATTAAAAGCTTTTTTTGGGCCAGAAGTCTCCTTTTTTTAGAGAGTATTTTGATAAAAAGCACTGATGCCTGAAGAGAACATGGGATGCTGCACAGCAAGGCTGGACACGATGCTCAGTCACAGGGATGARCCAGTTTGCTTTTTGCCTGTCCCTTACTGGGAATGGCCACTGCTCCTGAGAGCTTTTAACACCTTTAACACTAATTGTCTGATCACTTGGCTGTTCTTTCGAACTGTTGGAGAAACACCAGTTCAGCAAAGCCCTTTGAAGAGGTCCTTTCAGAGTGTSTATGGTCTATAGTGCCTGATTAAGTGTACTTGGCATTAATCAAGCAGCCCTTGCCATCCCCCAGAAAATTCTATAAATATCAGCTAATCCTGCCCCTCTGTCCACCTCTGTGATCAGGGCCAAGGGTTAACTAACAATTCCTGGCACCAGCCACCACACTCTGGTGGTGGGGCACAGAGAAGTCCAGGAGCCACCACAGAGGGATTTGGGACTTTTCCAATGACCCCAGTGGTCACTGGGGCTGCCACTGACTGGCCTTTGGCTCCAGAAACCCCTGACTGCACACAGGGCACAGCACTTTGGGGTTTTTTTCATTATGACCCCGTGCAATGTGAAGCCCTTCGTGAGGCTTTACTGTCAGTGGAGGCTCCTCAGTTGTAGGTATGAACAGCTCAAGTGTCTAAATGATCCCAAATCTGGATCCAGCAAAGCTGGGAACTCAGAGGAGACTCAGCCTGCAAGGATAGTGTGGGCCTATAAAAGAGATGATGAAAAAAAATTCACAAAGGGCTTTACCCCAGAGATGCAGATTGGGTGGAGAGTGTTGGGGTCTCCCCAGTGCTCCCAATAAATACAGTTTCACCTTTCTTTAGGGAAGGCAACCTAAGAGAGCATTTGRGAAACCCACCTGTGAAAAATAAGCTCCTACTGAAAAGGAGGAGTTTGGAGAAGACAGCAGCAAAGCTGAATATGGGATTCAGAGGATGACACCYGAATGAAAATGTCAAAACCAGGTTCCTCCCTTCAGAAACAGCAATGGGAATGGGGGAGTTTGGATTTCTGTGAGTCCTTGTCCACTGGCTCAGGATCTGGCCTCACCAAGCATTTGCTCACTCCCTCTTTCATTCCCTCACAAATCATGGAAATKAAGAGGAACCTCTCTCACTACATCCCAAACAGCCCCTAAAAAGTAGCATAAAAATAGCAAACCAGGTTCTCCAAAAGAGCTGGCTTGGCTGTGTGCTGGCAGTGYTCTCCCAGCTGTGTCTCTACCCAAAAATAAACCCAGGCTTTGGATTATTTGAGATGGACAAAAACGTTAAATGAAAAAGGGTTGTGGCCCAAACTAGGCAACAAGAGCTGGGGAAAAGATGCCAAGTGAAAAAGAAAATAACATGTCTACAGAGCCCAGAGGAATCCTGCCAGGTGTCCAGGTTATTTCCATTGCCATCAGCCCCCTCCCCAGAATTATCCTTCCTCCATGCCATTGCCTCTTCAATGCAGCAGCTGGAAGCTGGACTCCACCAGGGCTCCTCACAGGCAGATTTTGATCAGCTCTTTGAAAGGAGAAGGGAGGGGATGGAAAAGCAAAAGCAGAGCAAGAGGTGTGGGGGCAGGAAGGGAGAAGAGAGCAAAAAAGTATGGAAATAAAGAAAATAAAGGGGTTCCAAGTTGAGCACAAACATACTTGAGGTCAGCAGAGTGGGCAGCCATGAGGTTTCTGAGGCTCTTGTCAGCAAGAGGACAACCAGAAAGGCTGAAAGAGAAGAGATGGAATATCTGGATAAGCAAAAAAAAAAAAAAAAAAAAAAAAAAAAGAAAAAGGAAAAAGAAAAAGGGCTGGGGCGGGAAAGGGGCAACAGAATGGGGGAGGAAACAGAACCACATGGTCACAAAACCATACCAAAAGGAAAAAAAAAAAGTTGTTTTTAAAGTTCAAACCGTGGAAAAAGCTKTGACCCACCTGCGGTGAGAGGCATAGTTCCCCGTTATGTGTCCACTGCCATCACAGCCTGGGGTTGGGCAACTGGGCAACAACAACAACAACAAAGAGCATAAGTGTGGGAAAGGAATGGATTCCCCAAGACCCACGGGTGGGCAAAGCCAGCAGAGCCCCCTCAGGGTCTGCCTGAGGCACCTCAGTSGAGCCCTGCTGCCAGACCCCTGACACCAGCCCCATCCGTCAGATCCTGGTGTGAGTTTGTATGATTCTGTGTAATGTAGGAACATATTTTGTCTCATTGATCAGCTGTTGTAAGAGGATGAGTAAGCTCARTCACAGCAAGAAAGGGAGCTACAGTTCTTATTTTTAAGATGTATTTACTAATTTTGTCTCCAACCATCCTGGCTAAGTACATATTAATAGATTTTGGAGGAAGAGACAAGAGGGCAGGACTTACGTGAGCAGCTCTTTCTTGATGTCCTTGGAGAGGAATTTCAGCTTGAAGTTGGTTAAAGTAACTTCACCTGGGTATTTTCTCTCTTCRAAGTTCTCCTCTGACACTTCTTGCTCGTCAGCTTCCGAGGAGGCAAAAGAGTGAGCAGCAGGCTCTGACTGCAAGGAAAGGGGCAGAGTTGTGGTGTGGTCCTTGCTGCTGAGCTGTGGTGGGAAATGATCCCAAGTTCATCACAGCCAAGGGTTACTGMAGCATTGCCAGCACTCCTGAGCCCYCTGCAAGCACMTCACAGCACCCAGCCCAGAGAYCCAACCGCCTGTGMTTTCCTGGGGTTTTAGGAGAAATGTAACATCTRTAAAGGGATTTACACGTGGCTTCCCAAGCTCTTGAAGGGATGAAGATCAGTGCAATCCCCTCACAGTCTTCCTCAGCAGCCTGCCCATGGGCAGAGAGGTAGGTGATGCTCTCAGAGCCCGAACCCTCACCCCAGCTGGGGGTCATGGCTGGATTCCCCACCTGCAGGATTAATGTCAGTGCCATGCAGGGCTGTAGCTGCTAATGGCAGAYAGAAATCATCCTGAAAAACAGGAATCACCAGAAGCAGTACTGCTGCAAGGGAGCTGACAGGATCTACAGTGAAGGAAACACTGCAGACCCAGGACAAGAAAAGTGGTGGGTTCTTCCTTTGCAAGGGAATCCCAACAGATCCAAGAGAAGTCGCTTCCTGCCTGGTTTTTCCTGGCTGATATCTGATAGCACTGACAAAGCCAGGAATATTTCTTTCCTCAAAGGACAAACTGGGAGTTCTGGGCAGAATAAGACAACTGTGCAGGCAGACATGGCATTCAATGTCCCCTGAGTTGTTATCCAAGCATCAAGAGCCACTGCTCACCTCCTCTGGCTCCTCTTCCCKCTGGCGGTTTGGTTTGGTGTAGTCAATGGGCCCATCCCAGTCATCCTGCCGGGAGGTCTGGCTGGACTGGGGGGAGGTCATGGTGCTGCTCGTGGCACTGGTGCTGTTCTGGCGCTGGGACACGTCTGGGGACTTCATGCTGGGGCTACTGCTGCAGCTGCTGCTGCTGGGGAAGGTGCTCTCCCGTTTGCGGTGTTTGTTCATACTCAAGTCCAGAGTCCCATTTTCATCCACCTCAATGTCCATGGACTGAAAAGGTTGGGAACACAACCAATGTTAGCAGCTGCCAGAAAGTCCCCATGGGGATCTTGCTCCTGATGTCTTTTGCAGTGCAGTGGGCAGGTATTCATGTCCCATCCTCTCCACAGTCAGGCGGGAGGAACTGAATMAAAAGGGTTGCTCTTTCCTAAATATTTCAGGAAAAGGCATCCCTCTACTACCAGCAGGGTAGCATTTTGAGTCAGTTTATTGAACACAGGCATCTAGTGCCTCATGGCATCCAAAACACTTGCCCAAGTTTGGGAGTGCTCCATGGGACTTTGGGAAAATCTGTGTTCCTCTGAAAAACCACGGGAGATCAGACTGGACACAATTGGGGAACTTCAAATGGCATCAGAAACAGATCAGGGAAGATCTGAAACCAGCTCTGAGAATCATGGAATCACAGAATTGTTTGGGTTGGAAAAGGCCTCTGAGACCATCAAATCCAAACATTCACCCAGCACTGCCAAGCCCACCACTAATTCATGTCCTCAGGTGCCACATCCACATGTCCTTTAAATCCCTCCAGGGATGGTGACTCCACCACTGCCCTGGGCAGTTCTATGGCTTGACCATCATAAATCATGAATTTTTCCTATATCCCATCTCAGCCCAAGATTTGGCTTGGGACTGATGCTCATCTCACATAGGTAATTCGAACCACGAGGCACCTCCACATCACCCTAAGAGCCAAGATTCCCTCCTCCAAACCCAAAGTGGGGAGCCAAAAGGGTGATTTTGGATGAGCACCTGCATTCCCTCTATATTTAAACAAAACAAAATGAAAAGARGGGTAAACCAAGGCGCTTCTCCCATCCCGAATTTCAAGTCTGGCCCCTGGGCRGTGGTTCCTGGCCACATCCACCCACCTTGCTGGGGGCCTCTTGCTGCTTGGTGCTGAGATTCTCGGGCATCTCCCAGCAGCGGGTGGAGAGGTTGAGGATGGCGGTGGCCGCCATGTGCGCAGCCTCGGCGTCGTGGGAGTAGTCAAAGCCTGTGGAGGAAGATGAAGTGCTCTTCACGTAACTGCTGGAGGGGCTGTGGCTGGGGGAAGAGGCCTTTGGAAAAGGTTTGGCTGGAATGAAAAGAGAAGGAACAACACAAGGCTGATGTTTAAGCGGTGTGAGCAGCAGGGACAGGTTAAGTCAGTGTGACGTGGTTAATGTATGCACAGTTCCTGGGGTTATTCCCAATCCAGGGGCTGGTYTGCTGCCTGGGACGTGCAACAGGAGCAGTGCTGGCTGCAGCTTGTGCTTGGTGTGAAAGGTTAATTCATTAACTGACTCTGCCATCAATACCCAAAACGCAAATGCTTTTCTTCATTACAGCTGCTCCTCGGTGGAAGCAGTTAAAGGAGAAAGCTTAGAGAAGCTTCCTGGCTCTTTTGTTTATTGTTCTCTCTCTATCCATAACTTATCTGCAGGGCTGCCTTACAGGGACATTTCTAGTAGAATGTCTGAAAACTTTAAATTTATAAAATTACATAAATAGAAAAAACATTGTCATAAAATATGAGCTTCCAAGGATGACACTGGTGAAATATGGATTTTCTGACAGCTGACATATCGTTCAAATATGCCAGAGTAACAGGATTCATTGCACAGCTGCACATAGCCACGCTGCTGCTCTGCTCCTGTATGTCACAGCAGCAGCAAAGCCAGCCTGGAGATGAAATTTCTCTTCATCCTCTGTGAAGTAAAAGTACTTCTCAGGGTGGACGCACAATAAAACTTTCCTTAATAATAACTAATTATTCCCTATAAATAAAACTTCAATCTGATCCCGTTTAGAGGCCCGCAGTAGTGGGTGCAAACAGGAGATCATCTGATTTAGAACATTCACAGGACTGTATTCTGAATCAATTAGCAAAATCTTCAGATTATTAATTCATTCCACCATGCTCTTTCTGGGGGAACCATCCTCCCTTTAGTGGGAGGCTCACCCTGAGAAAACTCATAAGCTTTAGCCTGATCATGGCAAAACCAAACCAGCCTCAGYTGATGCAGCCACGGAGCAAAGTGATTTCATTATTCCCATTACAAACTCGTAATATAAGACACTATAAAATACTAATCTTCCCCAGCACTGCTTTCTCCCTCGCTGCGTGCGTATATAATGCATATTGACATTAATGGGAGTTATGCACACACAAGCGGGGGAATATAAATCCCTCTGGATGAAGATCTCTTTAAAATAAGTTCTCAGTGAAAGGAGCAGATTTCCCCGCKATGATTGGCAATCATATTCATCCTGTCGCTTTGATTAACTCATTGGAGGTTTGCCCACATGGTTATTCTTGTGTCTGGCTGCTTGTTTTCCTGTCCAGTTTAATCCATGTCTTGAGGCGGGGCACGGGTATCCGCCAGCCCAACCTGGCAATATCCAGGATCGGGAGATGCCAATTTCAATTTCACACCGCAGGCTCAGCGATGCTTTTCCATTTCATAAGTATTTCTACCACTAATAGACTCGCAATCAGCAAATTAGTGAAATAAGTGATGAGAAAAAATAGAAAGGATTATCCTAGTGGGTCTGCTGGAATTATTTTTGTCAGTACAATTACCCTGAAAATTCTTTGCTAATATTGCAAATAACACAATCTATTCAGCGAGAGAATCACTTGTACTGGGAAACAAATTACTTTTCCATCAGCCCTAACCCAGGATGACAGTGGCAGTTGTGCTCTCTGGCCTCCATCCAATTTCATTGTCTGATCCTGTACAGATTTAGTACTGTAATAAAGGGCGCTCCCATTGTAGTGCAACAACCAGGATGCTTTCAAGTACAAGCACTTTTTTAGAGAGCAGCTGCATCAGGATTAAACAGGATTGTGGAAGTGGGATTAGCSAGACAGAAAGCCCTTTTGAGGCTGCTGACTTCTACAAACTGGCCTCCTAAATATTTTTTTTTTGTCCCTCAAAAAAATGTCTTGAGGTGCACAGTTGGTATCGAGTAACACATTTGCAAGGGTTGTGTCCCCATGCAGTGTCCCTCTTGCCCTTGGCAGCCYGGCCCCTCAGGGTTTATTCAGGCATTTCATTTTCACCCAGAGTTATAACCAGTGCAGGGTCCTCAGAACAGAGCAGGGGTGGGTGGCTAYGATAGGAAAGAGCTGGAAGATAGAGGTGGGTGATCGATAGGTAGAGCTGGAGAGCAGAGCACGGCRGGGAAGACAAATGGGGGGAATGGGCCATATATAAGATGGAAGAGAAGAAAACTGTAATCCATTTAGCTRGATGAGGAAAGCCAGATCAATAGATATGAGCTGCAAAGCAAYGGGGACCAACTGAGGACAACTGTGTAACTTATCCCACCTCGAGACATCACTCAGGTTAATGTTCCCACCACAGTTCTTCCCAAAGCCTAAGAGACTCTCTTCCAAACAAAGCTTTCCCAGCAGCCATGGACTCSCCTCACCATCACAGGTGCCCACCTTGGGACCCACCTCATCCTCCCCATCCCAGGAGGGTCCTGCAGCTCAGCCCCAAGAATCTCCCATCACCCCAAAGCCACAATCCCAAGAGCCTTGTGACATGCTGAGAAATGCACAAAATGCAAAAAAAACCGAGTCCACCCCTGCTCCCAACTTACATTTAAAGGCTTTAGGTGAGGTTTCGCTAGTCTGAATCTTTGGGGCAAGCATGCGTTTGCCAAAAACCTGAGCATCAAAACTTGCATAATCGAAGGTGACCTTGGAGTATTTCTCCAGCTCCTTGGCCAAGTTGGCCCGGGGGGTTGCTGGGACCATGTTGGGCCGGTAGCTTCCATACTGAGGGATCTCCAGTTGCTTCACAAAGCACATAGGCCTGAGGATGAAACAACAAACAGCAATTATTTATCTTTTCCTTGACGAGGTGACTGTTGAGAGGGGACCAGACACAATGGGGGGCACGGCTCCACCTTGTTCCTAAAGGCTTACTAGGGACGAGGAGGCAGTGACAGCCTTTTTGCTCTCCCCCAGCAAGTCTGCATCTGATTTGGATCTCTCAGACTCCAGTTTTATTTTTTTCTATCCTTTCTTAACTTCCTTTTTTTTTTTCTTTTTTTCCTCTCTTTAAGCAAAACATCAAGGTGTCAACCTCGTCCAGCAGAACATTTTTGTGGGCTGTCATGGTGTGGCAGCATTTTCCAGAAGAGAACAGACTTGGGCAATAACTCCCCCATGGGACCCATGACTCAGGGTGACACACAAAGGYATGAGGACCCCAGTTCAGCTCGGCTCCCTGCTGCAGGTTCATTGCAGAGGCACCAGGGCCTCTCCCCTGCCTCAGCCCCTCCTGGAGACCCGCTGCTGCCGGGCTGCCTATCATGAATCAATTTGTCTTGCATATAAATTGTATATAAATGGCCTATTGTTATTCTCCTTCCCGTGACCTCTTTCCACCAGAGAGCCTTTGGAGCGGGAGCTCCTTGGAGCATGGACCGTCCTCGTGATGCGCTCAGAGCGCTCTGCGCGGGCTCCGCTGCAAATAAATAAGTAATCGCCCTAAATGGCCTTTCCAAAGTAGCGAGAGCTGGAGCACCAGGGTGCTCAGCAGTCCTGGGGAGCAAATAAATAAATGAATCAGAGCTCGATGCCTTTGCGGGAGGGCTGCTCGGGGCTCGCACCGCGGTTTTTATCCTGCTCTCGTTGTGAAATAACCAACCATATCCCAACCCATCTGTAGCCTCATGAATCACATCAGCTACGGAAGCCAGCATCTATCAGGGACTTCCTTAATGGGAGACAGCCCTTTCTCCCAGGAAGAGACAGGCAAAGAATCAAAATTAATGCAACTGCTTTGGAAACGAGTGGCAGGTTCCTCTCCTCTGAAACGTGCAGGTTAAGGAAGAAAAGCAGGTGGACTTTAATGCACAACTGCCATGGAGTGATTTGTGTGTAGCCCAAATCTCCTCCTCCTCCTCCCCTTCCCCGAGCCCACCCTACTTATAATGCTGATATAATAACCAGCCCTCRCTGGCAGTTTGTGCTGCGGAGCAATCGGCACAAGTGCTTGCTGCTGCACTGCTAAAACCCTTTGGCCTGTAGCCTCAGCATTAATTGATGCTACAGAAGCAATTMATTGTCCTCAATGCTCTCACTGGGATCATCAATTAAATATCTCCCCACCTTGGCGAGACCTATGATCATAATAACAGGACTCAGCAGCATCAGGATACAGCTGGAGGGAGCCGTGTTGGCTGTGCCTGGGAGCGTGGTGGGGCACAGGGGGCTGGGGCAGTGTGGGGACATGGAGCTGAGCCTTCCYGTCCCCCTTACCTGAGTATCCGGTCAGAATTGGAGCTGCTCTTCGCAGGATCACCAGACTGGGTTTGTTGCTTTTCATGTGATTTGGCTAATTTTTCAGCAGCAGCAATGGGGCACCCAGATAAACTGTGGGAGTTGGTTGGGGGTTTTTTTGAAGAAGAAGAAGAAAAAGAGAGAAGGAAACCAAGCATGAGGAATGGAGACAAAAACCTTCATTTCATGGGCCCAGAGCTGCACTGAGCCTGTGAGAAAAGTGTTTGCTTCCTCCAYRCTGAACCAAGTAAGAARACAAATTCACCYTGCACCTCATCAACACAGAATCAYGGAATCATGGATCGTARAACRGTTTGGGTTGGAAWGGACCTTAAAGCTCAACCCCTCTGCCATGGGCAGGGACACCTTCCACTCTCCCACAYYGCTCCAAGCCCCATCCAACCCAGCCTTGAACACCTCCAGGGATGGAGCAACYYGTGCCAGGGCCTCACCACTCTYACAGGGAAGAATTTCTCCCGATCTAACCCTGCCCCCTGCCATTCTGCAGCCATTCCCCCACCCTGCCTGTGTGAGAAGAAGCCAAGGCCGGTACCTCCTGTGCGTGTTGCGGTTGCTGTTGACGTGACCCTGTCCTGTGCACCCGGGCGTGGGGCACTTCAACACGTTCTCGTGCATCGCCAGGACTTGGGAGCGAGAAGGGGAAGGGGAGAAGGGGAGGGAAAGAAAAACAACTTAATAAAAATCAGAGAGGAAAACAAAACAGAACAAAAGGAAAAAAAAAGAAAAAAAAGAGAGAGAGAAAATCATCAAGCCTTGTACGCTGGTTTCCTAGAAATCAGGGAATGCGAAATGCTGTAATTAGGGTTTGCAGGGAAAAAAAAGATTTCCAAGGCAGCAGTGCCCAGGTCAGCACTAAATTAGCATCTCTGCACACAGCCTGGGCTTTCTCCTCATTTTCTGATTGCAATCCTGTTTCCTCTATCCAGCCCCTCCTCCCCAACCCTGTTTTGAAACCAGGTCTCCAGTTTCAGGTAGTTTTAAGTGATTGAAGTTGTAGCTCTGCTTTTATCCTTAGGACTAGTCTTTGTTTTTATTTTTTTTTTTTTTTTATTTTTAATCTTCAGGATTATTGCTTCCTGCAGTGCTGACCTTAAAAGTAAAGAAAATAATTTGATCTGCAAGCTTTCATAAAGCCCACAGCTTGTGTTAGTTATTTATTAATATTTTTGCTCGCATTCCAGCCTGTGAAGATAACTGTATTTTCTMCTTGTTTCTTCCAGTTCTGTCTTTATGTCAGGTCTGCAACCTTTGAAATAACTGATAAGGAAGGGCTTCTCTTTCTTTTGGTCTATTATGCCATTATCATAAACATACAACATTGATTTTTATGTATCTATACAGGGAAAGCTATTTAGGATGCTGGTAGAGAGGTGGAAATACAATCTCTCACTGTGCACATGTATGTACAAAAATCTGTTATGAGGATGATAAATATTTTCTGTGGAATAGGTGAATCTTGGTATAGCACTTTGGGAATTTTGCAGCGATTAGGGCACAGGAGACTCAGCAATCCTGCATATCCTGAAYCACTCTCTTCTTTCCTGCATGGCAACATATTTTGACAGCAAGGAAGAATAATATCCCTTTTTTCCCAACATGATGTCCCMAATRGGGAAAAATAYGCAACTTCCACTGTAAAGATGGGCACTGCTGAACACACCTCTGGAGGTGGGCAGGCATTTTTAAAGCCCCTCTTTGATTTTCAGAGAAGGGATGTCATTCTCCACAGGATGGTGCTAAAAATCCTTTAAGAAGGGCARGACTTCCAAGTAAATCCCCGTTTCCTGTGATTAGCGATAACACTTTGGTGGATAACAGCATCAAGGATCAACTTGGAAAAGCACCATCCCACMCCAAAAACTCCTGTTATACACCAAGGAATAACATCAGACTTGTTCTAGGGACTCAGTCATGAAATTCAARTCATTTCCCCCAAGAAAATTCGGCTGCAGACCGATTGAAGCAGCCCTTGGTATCCCACCCTGTACTCACTCTCGGGGGGGATCCTGTCTTTGTGCGGACACCCGGAGAGGCTGCGATGGTGGGGGTAAAGCCCCGTGACGTGCCCTGTCCCATCACAGCCAGGAGTTGGACACTTGATTTCTCGCTTCTCRGGTCTTGCAGGATCTAAGGATTGTGGGGAAAGGGCAGAGGGAAGCAGGTTAGTGGATTTGGAGGGGAAGAAGTGGAAAGGAGTGCTGAGGATGCTTCTCTCCGCCTTTCCRGCCAAGCAGGGGGAAACCTTTGTGTTTGGAGGTTTTTTCCCTGGAGTTGGAAGTGTAGCACTGGCAGTTTCAAAAACTGAAATCAGCARAGTGATTTGAGGAACTAACACAGCTCAGAGCATGGAGCCACTCACAGCAAAGGAGCAGGCAGCCTGGCTTAGAGCCAGGGGATGCTGAAGCCCCTGCCCACATGTTTCTGTGGCCAGACTCCTACCACTACTTTAAAAACCACTTGGATTTTAAACCAGYCATTCTGCTCAGGTTGAGATTTTCAAGGTTAACTGACAATTTAACCAAGCAATTTCTCTGCTCACAGGGAGGAACCCTCGTGACGGCGTAGAGGACACCATCATTTTCTGCATGCACTGTTGACCTCAAGGATGTCCCCATCCCTCTGGGCATGAAGGATTTGTGGTTGAATTCCCCCTGTGGGCTGTGAACTCCCCCCACATCAGCCTGATTGTCCGTGCTGAGCAGACAAGTTCAGCTCTTCCACCAGGGGTGGGAAGGAGGGAGACACACAAAGTTTGTCTGGTACCTTTGCCATAGTAGCTCTTCCGGATGCTGTCCAGGGGTTTGTTCTGTTTGTCCTCCACCTGGAAGTGCTTCACGTGCTCTCCTGGCAGCCGGCTGGGCTCCCGCACGATCTTCACCTGCTCGGCTTTCAGGGCAATGGCTTGTTCCAGCAGCCCCAGGTTCCCCCTGGTCATCATGTCGTACATCTCCGACTCGTCGGTCACGGCGGATTTCTGGGAGCGGGCGTCGTCGTCCTTGTCGTCATCCGACCGCACCTCCACGATGACCGAGTACTCGGGCTTGGGGCTGAACTGCCCTTCACAGTGGTTTTTCTGGGGGTCCTGAGAAGTGTGGGGAGCTTCCTCACAGATCACTTCAGGAGCCATCTCCTCCTCCTCTTCTTCCTCCTCTTCCTCCTCTTCCTCCTCCTCTTCCTCATCCTCTTCCTCCTCCTCATCGTCCTCCTCATCGTCATCCTCCTCATCCTCTTCTTCCGCCTCAGCCTTCCCCAGTTTGCAGGACTCCTCCCCGTTGGCGTCGTCCCGCGGCTCCGGGCACAGCTCGCTGCTGCGCTCGCTGGTGACCTCGATGACCTCCTCCGCGTCCTCCGTCTGGATGATGATCTCCTTGTCGCACTCCTCCTCCACCAGCTCCTCTCCCGCATCCTCGTGGACCAAATGCACGATGCTGGACGCTGGCTTGGARCCTTGCAGCTCCGCCTCGGGCAGCTGCCCTTCGATGGCGAGGGTTTCCTCTGCTATTTGGCCTAAGTTCAGGAGGGAGTTGGCGATTATTTCTTGGTAGCTGCTGTAGTTGGCCTTGCTGGGCCCAGATGTRCTCGTTGCTGTGTTTTGTCCGTAGTGGGTCGGTTTTGCTGGGCTTCTCTCTGAAGGGGGGAAAGAAGGAATAGAAAGAAGAAGGGAAAAAAGATAGAAAAGATGAAATAGAACAAGAAAAATGGTGAGGAAATGAGAAAAGGAAGAAAAGAAGAAAAGGAGGAAAAGAAGAAAAGAGTAAAAGAGAAAAGGAGGGGAGATAGAAAARAAGAAGGAATAAAAAAGGAGGCAAAGAAAGTAATTATACAAACTCATAAATACAACATTATTGTTCTTAAACTTAAYTGGAACCACAGCCTGGCAGTTCTACCCCTGCTGCTGCCTAATTTACTGAATTTGGGGATGGCAGGTAGGAAGAAGATTTCCACACAGGACTCAGATGCACTGTCTTCCCACTGCAACCCCTGCTGCCAGTGCTCCTCTGGCCAGGGCTCCAAACCAGTGAGCAGGGTCAGGACTCCAGCTGAAAATCCATGTCCTTTTCCATATCTTTTTCCTGCCACTCCTCTGCTCTTGGATAGAGGCCAGAGGTGTCCAGGGAGGAGGATCCWGCTGAGCCCCCCATGGCACCAGTGTAGGACCCCGCCTGCCTTCCCCACCACACAACAAGCTCCTCTGTGCTTCCCATGGGTCCTTCCCTAGGGAGCATCCCTGATGGAAAAGCTCTCATTTTTAAGACACTGGWGCCTTTTCAGCTTAACCATTGCCATTGTGCTTCTACCCAACAATGGGTCCCCCCAATAACTGAGAGACCCATCCTGTACATAACTCAGAGCAGCTATAACTCCTGGCTGTTAACACTTCCTGCCCTTTCTCCATCTGCAGAACACAG
The DNA here is from genome assembly GCA_902810485.1 of Alauda arvensis. NCBI lineage: Eukaryota > Metazoa > Chordata > Aves > Passeriformes > Alaudidae > Alauda > Alauda arvensis. The sequence goes on from CADDXX010000061.1 coordinate 2,433,112, forward strand.
CTCTGCAATCAATAGTGATAAAGCACCTTCTGCTGCCTCGGGGCTGTGGGTCTCCTCCTGCTCCAGGGCCTCTGCCTCGTCCTCCTCCAGCATCCCCTCGGACTCATCAGAGCCAGACTCCTCCTTGGCCTCTGCCTCCTCGCTGCCGTCGCTGTCCACGTTGTAGCCCTCATCCAAGGCCAGCTTGAGAGGGTGGGATTTCCTCTTYGACACCAGATGTTCAGCCTCGGCATCCTGAAGTTTCCTCTTCTTGGCCAGAGGGCAGCTTTGTAAACTGCAGGTGGGATCAGGGAGCACAGAAGAGGCGTTGCTGAGTGAGRAAGGCCTGGCTACCTCATCCCAACTGGTTAGGCAAAAGTAAGTGGGACAAATACACAAATACTGCCCAAAAAATCATCCAGCACCCCAGATGTTTAGCTGGTTTAACCCTCTGYGACCAGATGTGCTCTTAGACCTTGACTTTGTGCAACCCCATCAACTTTTTTTCCGGAAATCAGCACACAAATGCTGGGATGTGGCATCCCAGGACTAATGTTGGGGATAGGCACCATAAAACCAGGCATGGGATGCAGAACCAGCCCCTGGGACACATCCACCAACTGCTCCAATTTCACTATTGATGGGGTGATAAAAAMACTCAGTTAAGGTTTACAAGGCCTCCAAAGAAGCCAGCGTGTTCTCAGTGCCTTCCCCATCCACAGAGGCACCAAGGAGACCAAAATCTCTGCCTGTCAGCAGCTCCCACCAACCACAGACAGCTGAGTCAGGCATTTCTGGCCGAGTTTGGGGTCTGTAGGAAGGCTACTGTGAGTCTGGAGAAGCAGATCCCCCCAGGATCCCTTAGGGACTGGTGGAGGGTCAAAAACAAGATTTGGGGCAGACAAGTTGGGTTGCTGCTCTGAACCAGACTTTCTCCTGTGTCTTTGGGTCTGCTGCTCACATTTTCCCATCCCCACAACCTCCAAGCCCACCTCACCTTCTGTGTCTCGCATACTTCCCRCGGATGTGTCCTGAGCCATTACAGCCTGGGGTTGGACAGCTTGGGAGGGAAACAAACAGCCATCAGGAACAGCAAGAGGATTCGGAGAATTAATTAGGATTGTATAAACCACAGTCGGTTTAAAMAGGTCCTGCGCCCAAGGAACAAGCTAGCTGCAAACAGGAAGTTAATTTCCCTTCAAATGGTTCCATTTGTCCCTTTGAATTCCAAGGGAGGAGGGCAGGAGAGCAGCCTTGCAGTTTGCTAAAAATTAATGAAATTACTCACCCCATTTAATTAGATGAACASTTCGCTATAGTTTTATGAGTATGTTTAATTAAAGATTTGCATGTGTGAGAGCAAGCTTTTAAAGGCAGACAGCTACTGCACTCTGCCTCCCTGCTGCTACTCTCCAGCTTTCTTTTTCTCAGGAGGAAAACATGGGATTTTCCCTTATCTGGTGSCTTGTCAGGGAACTGGGGCCACTTACAGGAAGAAATGTGTGTGTTTTGGGGAAGAGCAGACTGGGACTTTATCAAGGAGGTTTTAGCCAGACACATTGGACGGAGATCCCCAGGACTAAACCCCTGAAAACCTTCACTTTTTGGGGGGAATGGATGAGATTTAGGTGACCAGATCTCCCAAATCCCTGCAAGTTTTTTCCTGCAGCTCTGCAGAAGAGGATGAGTTAAAGGCTTGYAGGGAGCTCTGAGCCCACTCACAGCCACTGCTGCCTTCACTAGAGCATCCCTCACACGGRACCACACTCCTCCCCTGCAGGGGTAATTAGTCCCAGCTTCAGGAGCTGCAAGGGCTCCAGATAAGAAGCATTAGAGCAAACATTTTCTGGCAAAACCAGATTATGGCATTGATTATAGGATGCCCAAGTGACTTGCCTGATGTTTGAGGAATTCTGGAGCCGTGTAGGATTAATAACCTCATTTAGCACCGTATCACCCTCAGCCTGGGAAGCTGGAAGTGCTAATGAAATCTCTTGATGACAGTGCAAAGGGAGAAGGCGTCGCCAGCCCAGAGGGGATCTGGCCAGCCTGTTATCCTCGGAGTAAAAGACATGGGACAATATTAAATAGTACCAAGAGCCAAGTCAGGCTTTAAGGACTCGGAATTTCTGCTCTCAGCAGAGCTCARGCCTTGCAGAAAGCTGAGGACACAGAGGGTCTGGCTGCACTAATGGGTGCAGCAGCTCTGGGAGCACCAGCAGGTTATTAAGGGTTCAACTCCCTGGAATACAAGTCAGATCTTTGTGTTCAAGAACTATAATACAACCCTAAACCAAGGCAGGACAGTGCTGCTGAGCTGTCAGGAGAGCAGGAATCCTTTCTTCTGGGAGACTGACTGGCTTTAGGCTAGCAAATCAAATGCTGAGAGGGCAAATGGTGGCACCACATCCCCTAAGGGGACACAGTGCTCTGGGGAGGTGGAATCTGCACCTCTTGGCTCCTCCAGATAAGTCCCCCCTTCCTGCTGTCCCCTTKGCTTGTGACCTGGCTCGAACCCGAGGTGCTGCACATCCTCCAGTGCCATCTCCTGTGGGATGGCCCCCAGCTCTTCCTGCATCCACACACAGCCCCAGCCCCACCACACCTGGGGCCTGGCCTGCCAGCACCGTGTCCCTTCAGCAGCAGGACACTGGAGGTCACCGAGAACAAGGTCTCATCCCACTAACGTGTGCAGTTGAAAGAGGGAGCTTCCCTCTTCGCTGCTTGTGATCTAAAAGTCTATTTAATTTTAATTGCCCTCAGACCTGACTGAGGCTGCTGTGTCCCAAGCAGCCCCAACCACACTTTGAGTGACTGCACACCAAAAGACAGAGCAGTGTTTATATCACCAGTGATTTGCCTGAAATAGGCCTTATTCAATGGCAAACAAGAGCAGCTCTGATGAAGATGTTTCAGGCTTTTATAAGTTTTCCTGTATCAATTAAAGCGGATTACCCATCACTCCATTTTTAATGTGGTTAAATGAAGCCTGCAATAAAAAGCATGTAGGAAAGAGACAAGTGGTTCAGCATCGAGGTTTGCTGAAGCAGGTGTCGATTTGGGATGTTTCTGGCTTCACTTTGTTGATTTAATGCCTTTAAAAAGCACCAGCACAAAGGTGATGCACTACATGCTCCGGGCCAGGCTTTCCCTCCCCGCTCTCCGTTTGGGAGTTTTCGTGTATTTTGGCAGGAGTCCCAAAAGGAGAAACGGACTTCGAGGTCTATTAAAGCTGCTCTCCATCCCTCAAGAGCCACCACACCGACCAGCTCTCCCCCTCTCCGCAGCCTTCATCTGCTTGACAAAAGGGCTTCTTATTGTTATGCAGACGATGCCCTGCTTCCAATTAGTCGATTAATCGTCCAGTTATTCAGGCAATTAGGTGACAGCTGCAGAGATGGCTTTGTGGAGCAYTCTGTCCTGCCCCTTAGATATGTCACCTGCTCCAATTACCACCTCCACTCAAGTGTTCAGCAATAAAGTTGGAGAAGGGGCGTGCCCAGCGCCGGCTCCTCCCGGCTCTTCAGAGTAATGGGAGACTGGAGGAGCAAAATGCTCGGAAACTGGGTTGGTTTAGGTCCAATTACTCTGTGACACAGGCGGGAGGCTGCAAGGAGAGGCAGCCCCTGCTCTTAGTGCCTGTCCAGGTTCAAGGCTCCCACCTCTGGCATAAGCCCCAGTGCGAGGTTTAGGGGGAGCTTACAGGAGGGGGAGGCTGTTACATCTAATGAGAAGCTCTGGGGGCTGCAGGGGCTCTGCTCCTGCTCTTTTGGCTGCTGCTGTTGGCATCCCAGCACTGCTAAATGAGTGCCAACAGGAGCTCGGTGACTGAACGGAGGATGGGGGGAGTGAAGGAACATCCGGCACCAGGAATGACGTGACAAGTGTGTGGAAAAAACCTCTGGTTAGTGGGATGATGTCCCCAGTGATCCTGAAACACAAACCATGGGCATTAGGTTTGCTTGGGGTTTAGGTCTGGGGTGGGACAGCGGGTGGGAGGAGGATCTCCAGTCTCACATGATTCATCCAGAGCTCCTTTTTTAATTTCTTGAACTCTCGTGATTCCTCTGATGTGTTCTCTAGTGGTACCCTGAGGACTTGGACACAACMAATAGCAGCCCCCCAGCAAGACCCCATTAGTCCCACGGGTTTGCTCCCCTCACCTGGGTTTCCCAGCTGGGGGGCTCCTCTCAATGTCCCACCATGTGCCCCCCAATCCCTCCCATGGCCAAGGAGGGGCAGGGTCCTTACCTCACCTCCTGGCCGATGAGCTCCGTGGGCACTGGGCAAAGGGCAGGATGCAGCAATGGAAACAAGCACAAGGTCAGACACAAACCAAAGGTGGCCAGCCCCCTCCCAAGACTGAAACTCTCCTGCCAGCAGCTGGCTTTCGATTTCCTCCCCGGACATCCCATTTGGAAAAGAAAGGGCCMTTGTATCCTGCTGTCCTTTGGTGCATGCCAGCCTGTAGTAAATTAAAATCCTGCCTTGTAAATCCTCACACCTGTGCYGATTTTCAGGCAGGTGAGTGCACACTGGCAGCATCAGGGACTACCTGTCTTCTTTGAGTCTGTGATGACTTTGAAGTCAATGGAACTATTCTGACATGCATGCATGTAACTCAAACACTTCTAAATAAAGACCGAGTTTTCTCATGCCTTCATCCCTCTCTTTGCCCTTTAAAGCTGCTCATCAATTTCTTCTTTCACAGTTCAGAACTGTTTTCCTGCAATGGCCACATTCACCTCTTTAACACCAGCATTTTTCTCCTCTCCTCGTCCCATCAGACTGATACAGGAGCCCCTGCCGATGCTCAGACATATGGTGGGGATTTGTTACTTGGGGTATAGGGTAAACAAGAGTTTGTAGGATTTTTAGGGATTATTCCCCACTTGTGAATAAGAGGGCTTCTCAATGCTCACAACAACATACAACTCCACATTGCAGCTGAAACCTTACATCCAGCCAGGAATCCAAATAATCAAGAGGGAGAAAAAAAAAAAAATCCCTCAGAACAAGTCTAAATTTGCCCAGGCTAAAAACCATAACACGTTTGCTCAATTTGTTTGATCTAATTGGGTTTCCTGGGATCCAGCTCCCGGTGGGATGACTCACAAGCTTCAACAAACTGGAGRCAGTGACGAGTCCCAGGGTGCAGGCAATAAATTACCTTTTCACATCGAGAAACCCAGATTCAAGTGTGGGGAAGGCAGGGTGTGAGRAAATAAATAGAATCAGGGCACTCTCATTTGCAACCTGAACGAGCACCTTTGTGTGTGTGCAACAAAGCAATGAAATCCAAATAGTCAAGCTCAGCTCAACACAGCTGGCAACAKCTGGTTTTGTTTTTAAAAGGTGCAGATGCTGTGAAGAGCAAGGAGGAAGGAAGGTGAGGACAAAAGGAAGGTGGCCCAGCCCAGCTGTAGGATGTACTGCAGTCCCTGCAGCCATCACACCTCTCCAACCTTGTTGGTTCCTCACTTCCAGCCACCTCTGTCACTCGTCACATCCACAGCCACAAAAAGAACCCAAAAATACAGAGGCTGGTCTGTAACCATGGCACACGGCTATGGGACTACCTGAGGTGACACCTTGGGCTCTTTCAGAGCCTCTTGCCTTCTCCCAGAGAGAAAGCATGCAAAGAATTTCAGTTCTTTTTTTTAAAACAGGAAATAAATCGCAGTCAATCTTTGCGTTAACCAGTTGTTTGTCCTCCCATCCCTGCCGGGGGATGGCCCATTTCCTTCTCAGGCATGAGCTACTTCTGCCAGGCACTCTCAGATGTGTGACTTCAAAGCTGCTGGCAGATTGAGCCTGATGAAAGCCCCGGGAGCTGATCTGAAGCTCCAGTGATTGCCATCCCCTACAGCAAAGCAGGCACGGGGGCTTTTTCTCCTTATCTGCTTGTTATATTTTCCTTCAGCTGAGTGYAGAGGATGAGGGTTAACTATTATAAAGACCTCTAAAGTTTTGTGTTTGGAACTTTTGCAGGTGTTTTCGACAAATTTCAGTGGGGTTGGGGCAGGGGTAGCGAGCAGAACTTGAGGAGTTAAGCCTGGACTTGAAAAACCAAAGTCTGTTTGGTACAGGAAAGTGCAGGGAGCTGAGGTTTGCACAGCCCAGTGCTCCCACTCACCTCGGATTGACTTGGATCGCGTGCGTGCTCTCTTATCRTCATTTTCTAAACTCATCTGCAACAGAAGGAAAAACATCATTACTGAAAGATAACCAGAAAAATCACCGTTAAAGGACAAGCTTGTATGTGGTTGTCACTTTGTGTAAATACTTGGGTGGCTGGGAAAGCTTTCCYGTGCTTTTGAGATGGAGGCTTCTTACCTTAATGCTGCTGTTCTACCCACAGTGCCCAAATTTGGCAATTTTAAATTCATTTCCACATGCTGGGCCACAGGAAGGACTTTATCTGTCGAGTAGCACAGAGGGACAAACACCCAGATATGTTGGCTGTGCCTGAGATAGCCCTYGTTAAGGGCAGAACTGATTCCTCTGGATTTACAGCACAGAACTGCTGTGAGCACCTGGGTGGAATACCAACACAAAATCAGAAATCACTGGCTGTATGTCAGAGCTGATCTCCTGAAAAGGGCAATTTTTCACAAGTGCCCTAAAGAACAACCTCTCCTCTCTGCTTAAATTTGCCACAARGAGGGCTGCATCTAAATAACCCACAACGTGGACATCAAACGTGAGGTCTTCAGGGAACATGGGCATGAATAAGTAACATCAGGGACTTCAAAGTTCTGGATATTAATTAAACATCACCACATGCCACAAGGTAGGGGAAGTCTGAAGTGCAGCCACCTCTGGGTTAGAGCACCTTTGAAASCAGGCAGTGCCTGGAGGTGGGAGCAGGAAAGCTCAGACCTCCATGGCATGGCACGAGGATGCAGCTGGAATAATATAAATGGGATTTCATTAAAGTTGTCAGAGGAGCTGCTGAAGTGGCCAAAGAACTGCTTTACTTCTCCCACTGAACACAGATGCTCTCTCTGCAGGCAGGAGGGTTTGGCAGTCAGTGCCAAGGGGGAATGGCAGAATGGGGGTGTGAGCAGGGCAGGGGATCAGAGCCTGGTAGGTTGGGAGGAAAATCTGGGTTTTACTGCAGTGTTACCACGTGGGATATTTCCTCCAAAGATTACAAGGGGAGAGAAAAGGAGTTGAAAGGACCATTCACAAGTGGAATTTGACATAATAAAAACAAAGTCTCTTTGGAATATCCTCTACAGGCCCAGTTAGAGAAGGAACAAACCAGCTCCTGTATCATTCCTAAATGAGGAGGCTCCCTGGCTCCAGCACCCCTGACAGAGCAGGGACACCATCTCTGCTCTCTCTGGTCCAGGAGTAGGAAGGGACATGCATGTGGAGCGTGTGCTGCTCCACTGGCAGTAGGGATGGTGCAGGTTAGGGTATGTGCTGCTGAATCCCTACGTGTACCCTAAAAACATCTTGATGAATGCTACTCCCAGTTCCCAGCAGAACTGCCAGGGCTCCTCACCCTCAAAGGAACACTATTTAGTGCTTTCCCTGAGGTTTGGGAGCAGCAAAGAGGGAGGGAGGCTGTTGGGGCAGGCAGGGAGAGGGGACCACAGTCCCCAGCCCTTGGGGCATCACAGCTAAAATCCCCTCAGAGGAAGGATGGCGTTTTCCCCAAGCACCTCTCTCCTTCACACCGCCACCTTCCAGAAACTCAATGTTAACATGCAATGATTTGGTAGATGGGGAGGCTGAAGAGCAAAGAAGGAAAAAAAAAATAAAAATAAGGGGGGGGTGAGGGGAATCAAAACCCAGAGCAATTTATGCATCCTGTCAGCATTCAGCTCATGGCACGGCAGTGTTGTGCTCCACGCTTATTACAATCTTCCCAATAACACAGCAGACAATTACTATAATTTGTATTTTTAAAGCCCCAGCTCCCKGCAGACCAATGGCTCCCGTTCCAAGTGTGGAGAGGAGCAGGTGTCACAGGGACTTCATTACATTTATGAGCCTCTCACCGCCGGCGTGCGCTGAGCTCGCTCCCTAATGCCGCTGCACCTYGGAGTGCTGGGAGCCTCCAACCAACAGGGGCCTCAGAGAGGGCTTTTCCTYTCTTTTTGCTCTCTCTTTTGCCAGTTCTCACAGGGAATTGGTGTGTGTTGGGGTAGTCACTTGGCAATATGGGTTTCCTGCAGATCAAAACAGGGAGGGGAGGTCAGGCTGCGGGGAGGGGCAGCACCTCTGAGGGGCCAGTCCGAAAAAGAGGGACTGGGACACACAGGGACAGCGTGGAAAAGCAAAGCTAAATTTCATTTTTCTTAGCCAGGCAGGTGGGATGGGATCAAGCTGCTCATCTATAAATAGAGGAGATCCCATTTCAGGTSACATATCATATTATGTGAGCTGGCATCCAGGCTCTTCACTACACCACAGCACCTCAGAGCAACTTCTCCCATTGCCTCCCATTCCTCCTTCAAGCCAGGATCAAACACCCTGGGAACACAGGAGCAGATTCATGGGCAAAGACATGGGCAAATGGGACAGGAGTCACCAAAGGCAGGGACAGACCCATAGAGTCACAAAATGCTCAGGGTCGGAAGGGACATCTGGTGACCCAACCTTGCTAAAGACTAAAGAATGGACAAGCCAAATAGGCTGCCTTGCCTGGCCTGTTATGCAAAACAAAAAACCMAACARCCCAACCCCARACTKCTAAATYATTGGGAGTTTTCCCCATAGGGAAGATCCCATTACTTGTTCAGAGAACCTGGCACAGCCTCACTGCTGTGTATTTATAATATTTCACTTACAYCACATCACTGTTGGGATGGGGTGGGCTCTGCACTCCCAGGTTCTGTTTTCTACCATCAAGCTCCTCTTTTGCAGCTTAAACCAACATCAGGACCATCCTCAAAAATCCTCATTTAACTCCAAAGTGCAGAAACACCAGGAATAAGATCCATTTCAGAGCTCAGCCCCTGCTCCTCCCAGGCAACTTAAACAACTGGCAGAGCCCTGACYGTGCTTCTGGAGCCTCTGTGATATCAGGCTCAGATGCAGGAAGGTTACATGAAACCATTGTCCTTTATTGCTGCCTTCTCAGCCAGAAGCCCTCTAGACAGATCGTTTTAATGTGAAATTTCAGGTCACACAGGGCATGTTTGCAGTCCTGCAGACCGACAGGGTATTTTCATTAGGGCTCTCTCTCGTTCACRTAACAGCCAGGCTGAGGAGCTGTCTGGGTTTCAGCCTCATTGCTTTAACTCTGAATGGAAACAAAGCAGTCCAAAAGGAAACCTTTTATAATAATAAATAAAAATAAATTCTTGCTGCCAGATGCCAGTCACAAGCACATTGGTGCAGCTGGAGRAGACAGAGGTTCAGTCCACACCTCCACACCTTACCCATGGGTTATCTTTAAGATTGAATCAAAATCAGCATCTAGCACRTTTCCTAACCCAACACTACATTAAGGACCCTGTGCTGGGTCTCAGGGTACTCCCTTCAGGATTCACATCAGTGCTCTGCCTGTGATTGTAACTCCATCTCYGTGTGCCCCTTTCCCCCCTCTTTTCTCTCTAAATTAAGAAATATCCAGTTTACCCTGCGCTGAGGAGCTCCCTGACACAAGCACAACACAACTTATAATGATAATTCTTCAATGCCACAGACTTAAACCGATGATGTTCAGACAGATAAACTTGAAAAAGAGTTTAACCTGAGCACAATGTGGATTTTAACAGCCAGATTCCATAGCCAAGGTCTTGCTCTGCTGCCAAGACAGCAATAGAGCACAGACACGAAGTTTCATTTTACAGAGTACCTACAGGGTTGACATTTTCTTCCTCCTTCTTGTCTTAATACACATTTCCCTTCCAATGGAAGCCCTAAGAACATAGCAGAACACAAACCCACAGGGAACTCAGCACGTGCTGATGCCCAGGTGTGCCTGGGCTTCGACAGCTCTATGCAAATCTGCCATTAAAGGCCCTGCTGAAATTCCCCCCGGTCAGCAGTAATACTGTATATGTATTCAAGAGCACCGCGGAGCTCAGAGAAAATAAACACGCTGAAAAGCCCTTCAGCTGGACAAAGGGAGGTGAGGATTCAGCAGGAATATTTATTTCACGCTGAAAGCAGCAGAGCTTCCATCGGTGCTTGTTTGTAGATGTAGCAAAATGCCAATTGCAAGAAGCAGCATCTGAGCTTTRGAGGGGCAGACAGACACACAGCGCCTCTATTTTTAGTTTTTAAACCCCCCCCAACTTTTATTTGCCTAGCAGCAGAAGGAAAAAGCCAGAAGAAATGACATTTGTTTCCTACGGAACTGTTGAAAAGGGGTTTTCTGCTGCTTGGTCCTTCCCCTCTTGAAGATCTGAAGAGTCCCTTCTTTAGCTCCTCAAGGGAAAAGGCAGCAAAACTGCCTCTCAGTTTTGGGCTTGAATGGCCTATCCTGATTTCTCCTTCCTTTTGTTTCTTATGAGGGATTCCTCCTTGGCTGTTGCAGGCTGAACACAGGTGGAGAGGATCTGGGTCTCCAAATTTCTCCCCTTTCCTCTCTGTAAAGTGCCATGGCATCTTTATTCATTGCAGAAAATGAAGAGGACTTTGTCCTGCTGCAGTTCTCTAGCTGTGAATTTTTAAAGTAAGTAAATAAGGGATGATGGAGGAAGAAATACTCTTGATCAACAGTGTGCCTCTACTTTTAAAAAAAGGCTCAGTAGTAGCTCCCAGCTGCTATTTTATAACCACACACTGAGATTAGGAGGATTTTTTTTTCCCCTCTCCTTCCTTCAGGGTTTTCCCAGCTGCTTGATTTAAATCCTCCTGACGTTCCACCTATTGTGAGTCCTGTTCTCGGCTGAATAAGCTCCCGTCTGCCTTTTGCTCTGAGTGCTCCCAGGAAAGGACACCCTGCACGGCTCGGAGCCGGCGAGGGGGAGAGGACTTTGCCTTGACATGTTGAGATGCAAACTCACAGCTTGTACCCACCTCGAAYCCGACACTCCAGCTGTGTCACAAACATCCTCCTGAAGCCGTGCTGTCACTCTGCATTTGCAGAAAGGGTCCGGCCCCTCCCCAGGAGTGCCCAGCGCTGCGAGTGCAGCGCTCTGCAGCGATGGCATCCTCCGCACTCGAGGGAAGCGGAGCAGAAAAGCTGCTCCTGAGCATCACATCTGACACAGGCGCAGCTGCAGCGCTGCCTCCGCGGCGCTGACAGCCCAGAGTCGGGCTGGGTGATTCCAGAGGCCGTGGCTGAAGTTGACACACACCTTCCTCTCGGCCCTGGGGAAGCGCTGCAGCGCKCARTCCCAGYGCCAGGGAGGCCTGAGTGGCTCTGTACATGCCAACAGCTCTCATGCCAGAAGAGGAGGGGTAGGGAAGAGAGGGGGGRAAAAAAATTACAGTCCTTCAATCTCATTGTTTTCCAGCTCTGTGATAAGCCAGCTGCCTTTTCCATGAGATTATCCTTGAGTGGCACAATGTGAGGGGACTGCTGAGATGCATCTCTGCCAAGGGGGCRGCAGGGATGGGCTCTGGTGGCCCCACCACCATCCACCCTACCTGTCCTGACAGCAGTCAGCCCTCACCAACAACCTGCCTGCTGTTCAGCTGCCTCCCAGCCAGATCCCAATGGCACAGGAAAATAGAGATTTGGGAGACAAAGGTTCATTTTGCCACCAGACACCACGGTCCAGGAYGATCCCTGGCAGCAGTGTCCAGGCTCAGCTGGCTCCATGCAGAGATCAGCTCTCCCCAGCACTGCAGAGATCTCATTTCAAACCCGTCATGGGAAATTTTATCCCATGCCTGGACTTCTTTAGAGGCAAAARATAAATAAGTAAACGTGCCCCACATCCCATTGTCCTTCACCGCTGCGCATCCTGTGGATTACGAGCTGTGACTGGCATGAAAAACTACATTTAAATACAATATATATTTATGAGCACACAGAGAAGTGCAAGCATGTGCACACAATGCAGATCCAAAGGGCAGAGAGTGATCAGGACCTCTCCCCCCGTGAGGTAAGAGCACACTCACACAAAATCCAGGCTCCCTTCTGACCCCCCCTCCCCATCCCCTCCTCTCACSCCTGAGCCAGGCACTCAGATAAAACACAGATAAGCTGAGGGCTGCAAGAAATGCTGAGCATTCGTGATGTGCTTGTTAGAGACAGCACCAGATGAGCTCCAGGTACTGGGAATGTTACCTTTTGTAATCATTACTTTATTAACATGCGACAATCTTATTAAATCTAACCTAAGTGCTTATTTGGCASGTTCAATAGAAAAGCCTTAATTGAGCTCATTTTAAATATAGCAACAACTGCTTACTCTGCTTTCTAAGAAGGTGTGAGCTTTCCTGGCGACACCTGCGTGCAGCTGACAGCTTGTTAGTGAAGAAGGATGCTTTTAAGTGCGGATTTTTGCTGGTTTGGGGTTTTCCCAGGGTTTGGTTTATCTAGGGATACAGGAAGAGCTGATAACATCAGTCACCTAGAGGAAGCTTCCTCATCACCCAGGTGGGCCCATCCACTCACTGGAGATGGTGCTTTACTACTGAGAGGCCAAAATAGGACAGGAAGCACCATTTGTGCAGTGAACAGCCCAGTTCTCTGCTTAATTAAAGCTTCCTAATCTGCTGGCRGTGAATCTGCCAGGAGGTTTGACAGCCTTGGCTGTACCTCTTTCATCAGCCGCAGCTGCAGCAGTAAATGAGWGGCTGTGTTGAGCCCCAGGAGCTGTCCAGGGTCCCCGGTGGGGGATGAATGACTCCCTTGTCCCCTCCAAAGGCGCCCCAGCTTCACCTGGTGTTCAAGGGGCTCCTTCCGACCAGCCGTCGCCTTGGAGAAAGGGCCTTTTTTTTAACAGGGCCTGGGAGTGACCTAAATACCCAGATCTGAGCCACCCTTGGAGGATGGCACCGGAGAGGAAGGCAGGGATTTAAATATCTGGACTCCAAGCCAAACTTTGGCAGCTGGAAGCCCTCCCCWGCCCGGATTCACTGCACAGGAGGTTTGGCTGAAGCAAGGGGACAGAGGTTTCCAAGTCCTGCCCATCACTTTGTGGSTACCGGAAAAGCTCCAATCCCTCAGCAGCAGCTGGTCCAGAAGGAGCTGGAGCACACGTGGCCCTTGTCCCACAGGGGTGGTGGGGGGATCATTGTCCCAAAAACGTCCCTGCTTGTGCACTCACCTTGATGCGTGTGCCGTGCAGGCCGGCGGCCCCCTCGCAGCTGCTGATYTTCTCTCCACACGTCCACCTCTGGTTCAGCAGCTCACCCCGAAACTCATTTTCTGGGGAGGGAAAGAGGGACACAAGGTCAGGACCCAGAGTCAGCCCAGCATCCCCGTCAGAGGTAGAAATGCAGTGTTTATTCCCTGCCTGCTTTCTTTAATGGCTGTACAAATCCTGAGAGTCTCCGTGCCCGGAGCAGAGCCCCAGGGTGCTGTGCCAAGGCCAAGAGCCCAAAGCATAAAGAATTTCCACCCTCAGCCTGCCCCAAACACTGCAACTCTGCTCAGCTCAGTCCTCAGTTGGAAAGCACACTGTTAACAGTTGAAAATTAAAATTGAAAGACTGGGATAATTCAATCTTAGGGTGATGCACATCCAAGGTGGTTCCTAAGTCAAAGTCACCTTTATGTATTTGTYCTAAAATAGCTTTTCTGAAGCCAAGAGGGCAGCTGGGGGGATTTTTCTAGGTGTCACAGGAGAATAATTTTTGTTAAAGACTCCAAACCCTGTTTGAAGCACTGTGTTCTGGCCTGGACCTTCAGAAAAGGCTCAGGACTTGCAGACAAAATCCAAGAGCTGCTGAAACATTATTCTGCTTCAGAGAAGCTCTGAGGGAAGGGAGTGGGGAGGCACAGATGGCCAAGCAGATGATGAAAACCAAAGTAAAGAGGGARAGAAGCTAGAAATGGACAGAAGAAAGGAGAACAGAGGGGGGAAATATCAAATAAGAAGAAATAAAGATGTTTCARTATCACATTCATAGGCCAGCCCTGCCTGCCTGCTTATCTAAAACATTTCCCTCAGCATCCTTCTCCCAACAGCATGTTTTAAAGCAGGAGCATCCTCTATGGGATGAAGCAGGGGCAGGAGCAGAGAGAGGGTTAAACTGCACAAACAATGGATCCTGGATAACCTGAAAGATATCTTAGAATATTTTTGAAAGGATGAGATGTCATGAGATAAAACCACAAGGAGGAAGAATTAGCAACATGTGCAGATTCATCTTCTCTGGGCCGAGTCACAGGAACAGAGTGAATGCTGAAAGCTGTGGGGGTAAAAATGCCTCAGAGTGCCATCTTATCCTTGCCAAAGGCYCCATCCTGATGCCCCATGCCTTCATCCCATGAGCAAGAGGTGGGAAAGGACTGAGTATTGGGGTAAGGAGCGTTGGCCACACCAGCTCAGAGCCTCCCAGCCTGCTCCAGTCCCTCTGCCCAGCCCAGYTGGAATGGCCAAGGCAGCTCTGTCAACACTGGAATCAGATTTCCTCTATTCCATGCTGCTTAAAGGCATCTGGTCCCCAGGGAGGATCAGCTTGCACTGCTGGCTCTGCCCTTTCCACCTCCCTGCAGRTCCTGGCTTCAGCAGAAACGAAGCCCACTGGTTATGTGAAGGACATGCCTGTTAACCCCTGCCTGGGCCACCCACCACGAGGTGTGGGAGACTGCCTTCAATACATTTTTTAGCCCATGGGAACCAGAGGGAATGGCAAATTCTGGGGTCCCCTCCTGGCGCTGAGGTTGGATAGTGATAGCTCACAGCCTGGAGCACTTGCATCCACACCCCCTGGAAAATTACTGAGATGCTCAGCTGGTCTGATGGATCACATCCCAGGGGAAACCACCAGCCTGCCTCCACCATCCCCCTCCTCTGTACCACCCACCCAGGCAGGACTGGAGCCCACTCTGGAGTCTTGGGCTGCTTTTCCCCATTAACCATCATGACAAGCCACTGCCATCCTCTGCCAAATGTTCTTTCCCAAACCTTGAATCAATCTGTCCCCTTCTAGGTTATCTACAGCTGTGAACCAAAGCATTGCAGGTCATGTGGAATCCTGGTACAAGTCCCTTGAAATGTTTGAGTCACCCTCATCCAATCCCAAACAAGACGATGTGGAAACTTGGGAGGGAGACCACWGCAATTTGGAGTGTTAATCAGACTCATATGTGTGTTTTACTTCACATTTCCAAAGAGAGAAGAAAGCATTAATTTGCCAGAAAAAAACCAAAATTTACCCCTCCAAAGAATCACAGAAAAGTCYCCCAAAAATAAACATAACAAACCTCATAGAAAGCTTTGGGGTGAGGATGAAGAGAAAATGAGGAGGGGGGTGCCTGGGGGCAGTCAGCKCTCTCACATGTCCTCACAGTGCCAGGGGAGCCCCAGTTGCAGCCCCACCCTGTCCCCAAATCTCTGCAGAGGTTACACCTGCTATAGCAAAGTGGTSAGGAAGGTTCTGCAGAGAAAACATGGGCAGTGAAGGCTTCCTTTCCTCATAGGATGCATCACTGCATATTTAAACTGAAAGACTAGAGGAAAAACATATCAATCTTCATTTGTTCCTCCAAGTGTAAGGGAAGAAAAAAGGAAGGGAGGAAAATTTTTCTTCATTTTTGTTCAGGAGCATTTTTCATGGGAAAGGTGAATCCTGAGTTAACGAGGCAGCAGCGTGCTGGGAGCAGGCTGGGTCCTTCAGCACACCACCTGAGAGTGTAAACTCACTTCCCAGAGCAGTGTAAGGGATCAGAGGGAGCATTTTGTGGCCCCAACTTTTATGCAAATTAAAAAACCCCAAAATTCTCAAAACCAAAGTTTTACACCTTCTCAAGTCTGGAGAAGCCACTCCTGGGCTGCTGCACCCCTCTGCACTGACACCCCTGCGTTTTATGGAAAACAGGGAGAGCAACTTTTTACCTGGGTAAATAGTGATGGGATAAGGAGGAACAGCTTAAAACTGAACCAGAGGTTTAGATCTGCTGTTAGGAAGAAGTTCTTTTTTCAGAGGGTGAGGAGGGCCTGGCACAGGCTGCAGAGAGAAGCAGTGGCTGCCCCACTGGRAGTGGKTTGGACAGRGCTTGGAGCAATGTGCARTCATGGARGGTGTCCCTGACTGGAGAGAACTGAAACAAGATSATCTTTAAGGTCACARCCCRWGCCATTCRGTGTTTCTGTGATTTTGCAGTKTGCTGCCCACACACACAGCTCTGTGGCCACTGCCTGGAGAACACTGATCAGTGAATTTACTTCCCTGCATGGCCCCAAGCCCTCGGTGCAGTGAGAGCTTTCCTGCTGGCAGGTAACACGAGCCTTATCTTTGATTTAAGGGCTCAGTCTCAGCTCCAAACTGCAGCACTGAACGCCCTCACACAGCCCCAGGACCCAGCTCAATTAATTGCCCCACACTCCTGCCCAACATTTGCCATAAAGACCCCTCTGAGCCAGCACCCCACGCACCTCAACCTTCCCACTTGCAGGAGCACAGCAGCTCTGCATCAGGGTGCTTTTTTTTCCAAAGGAAAGGAATTAAAACCTCTGTAGGAATCAAAATACACTGAAAAAGTAGAACCCAGCTTCCTCAGCAATTCTCCTCCATTCATCTCCCATGCCAGGAGTGTTGGTTTAGCCCCCTCTCAGGGCAC
Organism: Alauda arvensis; assembly: GCA_902810485.1. Lineage (NCBI taxonomy): Eukaryota > Metazoa > Chordata > Aves > Passeriformes > Alaudidae > Alauda > Alauda arvensis. The sequence continues at coordinate 2,449,741 of CADDXX010000061.1, forward strand.
AGGAATGCTGCCTATTGCAGGCAATTATCTCTGTTTACTGCAGCARGGCTGTGTTCAGGGCTGCAAATTTAGCTTCCCAAACACGCATTTAATTTAAGATCTAATACCGGATGTTAATTGTATATTGCACAGTAAACGACTGATCATTAAAACATATTAATTGAGGTTTAACAGCTGTGTAATAGATATTACATCTCATACTTATCAGCAAATATGATTTAATAATTAGTTAAGATGGGATGTATGGATGGGAGTYGTAGCATGGCTGGCTGGATTGTGGTTTTACTTTGTTCATTTGCTAAACTGAAGACAGTTTTCCTTATCACAYTGAGAGAGGAGCTGGGCAATCACCAGGGAGATCTTTAAATGGGTTGGGTTAGAGAGGACAAAGCTCATCTCATTCCAACCTCCTGCCATGGGCAGGGACACCTTCCACTACCCCAGGCTGCTCCAAGCCCCATCCAAACCCAAATGGGGATGTTGAGCTTTGATGTTCTCCCCTGGAAGAAGTCCCAATGAGTTTGTAATCCCCATAAAAAGTAAAATTAAGGGTTCATAAGCAGTTTCCACCTAAAAGCTGTTATCTGAGCTGTGGAGGCCTGACCCCGTGGCTGTGTTTGCACAGCTCAGTTTGTTCTCTGCTCCTCATCCCCACATCATTCCCAGCCATGGCTCCTCTCATGGCAGCACAGAGCCAGAGGRGGCCTTGCAGCACTGCATGGCTCTCCTGAGACCCAACAACTCACTGCACCATTTGTGATTCCACTGCCCCAACAAACACACAGGGCTGGCTTAACCCACCCTGCTGCCAACCACACGCTGTGATGCCATGAAACCCATGATGTGCACTCTGACCTTGTATTTTCCCCTCACCCAAAGGGAAGGAAGGGTTTGATTTCAGTRAGAACAAGCCTTTCTGGTGCTTTCCCTTCCAAACAGCCCCTTGCAGCACAGCATGCCCTGCTGACACTCTGGCTCAGCACCAGCACAGCTCTGAGGWGTTCWGTGCTGACAGCCTGCTCAGCTCTGCAGGTCCTGGGGCACGGGACACAGGAGGGGAGCACTCTGCCAGGGGAAAGAGGACAGGTCACCCCTAGCACCGTGCTGCTGCTTCCCCATTTCCAGCCACAAGAACCTGCCCCACTCTCCTTCCAGTCATTCCTGCAGCCCAGGGAGCATCCCTGCCTCGGTTCCCTCCTCCAGCACTGCCTGAAGCATAAGTGACTCACGTCCTTCCCAGCCCCTGCCACCTCACCTCTTGGCTCATCCTGCTTCTGATGCTGTCAGCTGCCAGCCCTGCCCAGGCAGCTGTGTCAGCCCCCCCTGGTCAGCCCTGCCAGCTCATGCTTTGTCCTGTCATCCCTGGCACCTTTGCACGCTCTTGAACTCTTCGTCAGGTCCTTGATGGGAACAGGGAATCATCCCTTCCCATGGCTCTAGGACAGGACAGTGAGCAACTGGTTGAGTCACAGAAAAATTCAAATTTCCCAAACACAAAGACATGTCGTAATGGGGAGAAGCATTGGAAAACTGTCCCTTGGAGAGGAGGCAAACCCCTCAGTGGTGGGATTCATTAACAAGCTCAAAATCCACCAGGGATTTTGAGGAGGGCAGACATCACCCTGCCGTGGGACACGACATCCCCAGACCCTGGTGATGGCTGTGCTGCCACCCTTCACGTGGGGTCCTCTTTCCACCCCTGCACACCAAACTGTGCTCTGGGAAGGACCAACATTCCCTCCTGTTTGTGTCACCCAGGGCTGCAGGAGCTGAAGCCCTGTGCCCCTACAACGCAAGGGAAGCAAATGAGGCKACGGTGTCTCCTCATTAAGAGCAATATTCATGCTCCAGTGTTCATGGCCAGTTAATAAGAGTTTTTATTAGAGCCTTTTTTCTCTTCCTGCCAAGTGGCAGCAGCGCAGCACACAGCAGCAGGGCACAGCAGAAGGTAYGAAAGGAGGTGTTTTCCACCTTCCATCCTCGCACCACTTGTGTGCTCTTSGAGGGAGGAACAAAAGCCTCGTGCCCGCAGCACCGCTGCTGTCTGCACGGTGTTCTTAAGTATTGATCAAAAAGATTAAAGAGGGAACATTGTTCAACATCCGATTTTCCCCCTGCTCCGTGGGGGAGCTGTCAAAGCACAAAGCTGCTCTGAATGTGGCGAGCGAGGCCACCAACAAGAGGGGAAACAAAGCACTGGGGCTCTTCACCAGAGAATCCTTTTGGTGTTTCCAAGGCCCAGGGAAGCAGCAGGGCCTGGAAAATCTCTCAGCCAATGTGGGCCCCTTCAAGGCAACAGCAAGACCTGAGCTGTGGATTTCTCTGCCTCCTGCCTTTGCCCTGCCAGCCACAAAGTGTGAATGTTCCTACTGCAATTGAAGAAACCTCATTGGGATGGCTGATAATTCCTCTCCAAATATACCTGAAATCTGAATGAAAAGTGAAAATAGCAGTAAAAAAACCCAAAAAAACAAAAAACAAAACCCAACAAGTAAACCCCAGCACATCACTTCCAAATGATGAGCACCATCATCCTCCTTTCTGCCAGGCTCATTCACAGCAGGGACCCCTCCTGCCACCGGCAGCATCCATCCTTTTGTACATGCAAAGGGAGCCCTTCTCAGCTGCACACGCGTGTGCAAGCAGGCGTGTGAGGTGCCAGGCATGCAGGAGAGCATCTCTCGAAAACAGGATGCTGCTTCTTTCTTCTTGCACATTTCCCTCATTATTTTGTTCTAATTTGCCTTTCSTGGTACCTTCCCTATTCAACAAAAGCCAAATGCAAACTGCGTCCCTTAATCTCCAGAACAGCAGCTCACTGCTGAGAAAATAATATAGATGTAACTTCCAGCATCACACACTTTCTTTTCCATTTATATGCAAATGCCGACCTTTCACCCAAGCTGTCTCAAAGAAGTATTTCCTTAAAAATGCAAATAGCATGTTGCAGGCAGTTACTCTGGCTGAGTCTTTCTTGTATTATTATTATTATTTCTTTTAACCTTACCAGCACTGTAAAACACAATAGCTAAACTGCACCCTGGCAATAATTACTTTTCATACCAAATTGAAAGCCTCTGTGGAGCCGGCTTGTCGAAACACCAGCAGGAGAATTCAGYGCAGATAAATTCTTGGAGATGCTTTTGGACAAGCACGTCTTGGGCCAGTGGGAAGGAAGCAGCCCCGGGTTGCTGCTGAAGGAAACCACCTGATAACTCAGGGTGAGGTAACAAGAGTCTTGTAAAACCCTTCCTGTGGTGCTGCTGGTGCACAGGAGCCCTCAGGAGCGGGAAAAACCTGTGCAAGCCGAGGTGAGAACAGGAGCAAGGGGTGTGTCCACTGGCAGTGCCGGTGTCGGGCAAGGATGTCCTTCCCCACCTGAGGAGGTGTGGGAAGACCTGCAGGGCTGTGTGTGCCCTTTGTGCTGTGCTAAGGGGCTTCAGGGCAACGTTAGGACTCTGGGCCTGAAGATGGACAGGCAGAAGGGTGGCTGGAGAAGGTGAGGAAGGAGCCACGATGATTCAGAGGAACAAATAAGAGTCGGGGATTTCAGCTCCAGGACCCCCCTAATTCACCTCTCTTTCTCCCAGCTGTTGGGACACCTCTGGTGGRAAGCAGCTCCCACTTCCACCACGACAGCAGTCACAGCACCAGCCTTCTGTGCATCTCCTCACCTGTGGGCATGGGGACAGGGCTGTCCCCAAACTGGTGACACAAGCCCACCCCAACGAGCTGAGGGGTGAAAGAAGGCATCAGCAACTGCTGAAACCAAAGTCCCCTTCCCCACAGCTGCTGTAAGCCTGCACAGGGAAGTGCTCCCAGCGTGGATGGATGTCAAACAGACTGAGCTGGAGGCATTGATCCAGCTCGAGTTTCTGACACGCTGCATCCAAACCACTCCATCAACAGTTTGGAAACAGGGATAAGAGAAGAGCCCGAGCACTGTGCTTGCACAGGGGGGTACRAGGCTGAGCACTGAGGGGAAGCCAAATGTAAAAAGCCAGCTACAGACAGCCTTYGTGGGATGAGGCAGCACAGGGCTCAGCACCTGCTTCTGAGCAGCACACACAGATTTCCCCAGCGTGTAGGGAAAGAGTAGAAGAAACAGGGGAAATATAAATTGGCTTTTCCTCTACCATTTTAGCCATGCACAGATTTAGCTGTCAAGGATTGTTGGGTTCCTTCTGAGCTCCAAACCTCCTGAGATGCCCCAGTGCTGGCTGTCACAGCCCAAGTTATTTTGAATSTGCTGTGAAACTTCACCCTCAACCTTTTAAGTTCTGGGTAAAAACAACATCAAAACCCCAAAAGCTTCAACAAAACCCCACATTGTTCCTGCCCAAATCTGGCCCAAGCTGGGCACACAGATGGAACACAAACTGCCTTGCCCCCCCAGCACAAGACTGGGGCCCATCAGCAGTGTTTGCTCAGGGAGGTGTTTTCCTGACAGGGATTKCTACCTCATGTGACACCAGGTCGGGCAGGGGAGGGGGAAGCTGCCTGGCAGMGCCGGGGAAGGGGCTGGCAGTGCCTCTGACGCAAAGTTAGATGACTAAAATGGGCTACTTCCCAGCTGCCAGCTTGTCTTTACGATATCAAGCCTTTTCTCCCTGCTGCCGTATGAGAAGTGAAAAGTTGACACGTAAGCGTGTGTCATATGGAGTCAGGGAGACAGAAGCAATAAGGCATAAAAGGAGGTGAGATCATTGTGCAGCAGCAGCTCCCCAGGGGTACGAGGCAGCTCTGCTCTGTGCCTGCTGGCTCTCAGCCCCCACCAGCACCCCCCTCCCGGGCTTGGCACACTCAAACCAAACCATTCCCCCCACCAGAACCCCCAGATCAGGGGCAGGAGCAGGGTGCCACGCTGCCCACCACCAAATGAGGCAATTAATGCCTTCTGAAGGGTCAGCTCATTAAACAGGAGTCACCACTGCAGCACGAGTGTCACAGCCCCCCAGGATTATTGCTGCTGAATGGGGCTGCTGCTGTGCACCATTTGCCTGGAAAAAAAGAAAGGAGAATCATCAAATAYGTTGAGTTTATAGCTCTGCTGGCACCGCTCTGAGCGCTCCTGCAGGCTCTGTGTAATTGAAATTAAAGAGAGGCAAGTGATACCTTTCTGTCCTTCCTGCAGCCTTCGCTTGCTTGGGAATGTGATGCAGGGACAACAAGGAGGAGGGTGAGGCAGCAGCTGGATGCCCATGCTCTTGGGRCAGCTTTCATCCCCACTTCCAGCCTCTTTCACGGGCTGAGCCCTCTGTGCTGCATCAGTTTGGTCCCAAAACGGAGCCAGGAGCAGGGGAAGCCCTCAGTCCCCAGCASTGCAGCCACCCCCAGGCTCCACAGCCAAGCACCAGCTCATACCCCACAAGTTGGAAGTTTCCTCTCCAAAAATTTTTCTCCCAATCCTCCCCTTTCWGGCAGGGTGTCCTTGCTCAATGAGTGAGTGCAGCCAACATTCCAGAGCCACCTGCCTCCCTGGGAGCCAGCAAAGSCACTCCATGATGAGAGGGAGTTGAAAGTTTCTAGGGGATGTGGGACAGGAGCTGACAACTCTGTGCTCTGCTGAGATACCACAGGCAGAGTTAACCATTTCAAAYGTCATTTTTCTTTAAAAGCAACAACATTGCTCTCAGGCACTATTTTTTCTCTCTTTTCTTTTTTTTCCTTTTTTATTAAATAAAAAATGGAGCAGCTCTCTCCAGAAGGCTATTAATCCTCTCCTGTCACTTGTGTTCTTGGAGAGCGCGTTTCTCTGGGCAAAAGCAATGAGTTGCTTGCTGACTAATTACATCAAAATATTGAGGGCAACAAATAAACCTTTAACTCCACTTGCCAGAAGCTTGCTAGATGCAAGGCTTCAGGAATTATGGAAGAGAAACGTATGCAAAAGCAGGAGAAGCTGTGACTCTAGATGTGCTCATGGCCACATCAGCTTTTAGAGGGATGAACTCTCTCCTCTCTGCAGAGTCACTCAAGCTGGGCTAACTTCACCCTACATAACTTCCCCAGAATCTCACCCACCTTAAGATTTTTATTTACTACAAGTTAAGATTTTGTTTTTCCCTCTGCCATGGAAGTGAATTAATTTATTTTTCCTCTCATTTCCACACAGGCACTTGGGCTTTGCATGCAGAGCAAGGACTGGACACGTGGTCCCTCAGAAAGGCTCAGTTTAAGCTTCAAGCCCCACTAGAAGGCAGTTTTRGGCTGAAATCAGGCAACTTCTCTCCCAGCCCACCTGACACCTTCCCTTATCCCAGCAGCTCACCAGAATTTCTTTGGGACACTGTATTGCAGATTTGACCCTTCCCTGCCATAAACTTTCACCAAACATTCAGCCAGCAGCGTTTTGGCATTGATTGAATTCCCATCCCATCACCCTGCATTGCCCACACAGGCACGATGGAAGAGCCAGTGCTAGAAGGAAAGCATAATTCTGCATTTAGGTGCTAAACCTGATGTGCTTCCAGAGGGTTTGGATATCCAAGAGCTGAAACAGGTGACTCAAATGCAAGCTTTGGCCCCAAACTCRTGGCTGTCAGCAAGCCACTGCCTTCCAACCCCCAGACCTGCATCTCCCTGGCTGGAGAAACACCAGGAACAGGGAAAGGCTCCAGCTCTGAAATGTGGGTTAAGCACAGGCAGCTGCTGGGGAGGTTTCTCTGCACTCTGTAGGTGTTCAGGCAATGGGGTGCTCACCACAAACCTTAACCAGCCCCACTCAGGGGGGCCTGACAAGCACAAGCTGTTCAATGCCAGAYTGTTGGTTACAAGGGATTGTTTAAAAAAAGAGAGGAGGTTTTCAAAAGTCCTCAGACTGTCGCCTACGGATTTTGCCAGCAATGACTTGTCTTTTAAATACCCCRCTCATGAAAGCTCCCCTGAGCCATCTCTTGTACCTTATAATGATATTCWCCAGGGGATCCTCTTAATGCTGGGTTTGAATCCTTTGCTGCTGAGCACACCCGACCCYGGACTTGCAGAGAGGGCTCAGATAAACGTGCCTGGGAGCTGCTGCTCAGAGGGACGATTACAGCCCTCAGCATCGATCACAGAGGTTCTGATTGCACCCACAAGGAGCTGGAGGCTTCCCCAAAACTGGCACCAACCCCACCTGCAGATGCCGTCCAAGGGAGAGCCACGGCCTTGCCAAACAGTTTCAAGCAGAGGAACGAAGAAAGCCGAGCCTCTGCTGCAGTTTATATTTAATTAGAGGGAAGGCAGCTCAYGCAGCAGTTTCGGAAACATATTGTCTTACAGCATATTGGATATTTGTATCTTAACAGCTCCACATCGATTTCTTTTATGTAAAGGAAGAGGGGGGGGAAGAGCACGGCGTGCCCTAAGTTGTGTAAGCTCCAAAGAGACTCCTGCACCACTTGGACTAATGTTTGGAGTAATCAAAGGCGTGAACTCATGTATTATGGATGGGAACGAGAGTTTTCAGGCTTCTGCAAAAAGGAATCTCCAGCGTTTGGTATTTTGTTAGCAGCCTGGCACCATATGGCTCTCCCCTGCTGATATTCTTTCACACCAGAACTTTATGTTCAGATGCTTTAGTTAATATTTTACCCAGCAAGCATAAACAAGATGCAAAGATTGCAGTCGACAGCAACCTTCTCTTAAACCATATATGCACGTTAATACTGAAGGCTCCTTTCAGCAAGTACTTTACCCAACACATGCCTGGCTTTATTTTTTCCTCAGGGGTCCAAGCTGGGCCATTTACTTTAACTGCCTTCCCATCAGGCAAAGAAGCAGCAAGGACATTTTCACTCCCTCTCTGCTCTGCTTCCTGGCTGGTCCAAAGCAGCTCTGGRTGAGTGCAGTGACACACACCTGCCAGTTTTTGTGTGCAATTTAAGATACAACCTGTATCTCTGCACCTGCACCATTTTAGCCTAAATTTTGTCTTGGAAAAGCAGTTTCCCCTTCTCTGCTCTCTGAGCCCCAGGCAAAGCTCCCAGCCCAAAGCCTCACACAAGCACCAGCAGCCTAAACCCACCACAAACAACAACATGGAGCGTCCAACTCGAGGTCCAAGATTTGTGTTTCCCTCTGCCCAGCACCAAAATTCCGCCCAAAATCACTTTGGAAAACTGCAGCTCTGAGATTTGGCTATAAATATTACATTTAGCCTCCCCCCCCCCTAACACCCCCACCCTCCAATATTCTTATTAGCCTTTAATATTCTTAAAACAAATAGGACCTAACAGATGTCTTTTCAGCCTGCACTCTTATTAATGAGAATATTGGAAGAATGGAAATCAGGTCACAAATGTTTAATACTTTGTTTAAAAAGTCTGCAGCTTCTTTAAAGAGTTCCACTAATCCCAACATGACAGATGTACAAGGCAGTTTTGCTTGGGGCAGATTAAAATTCTCGCTCTGATTTGCTCTTTCATTTGGTCTGATTAAAATAACATTGCGATTTTTTTTTTTCTAACGTGCTGACTTCAAAATAAAAAAAGGAAAGAATAAAAAGTGACCAGTAAAGGCCAGCATGATCACAATAAAAGCAAAGTTATTGTTGTTAAGATTAAAAAAAAAAAGCGAGGGAAAAGGAAAGGGGGAACAGCCAATTCATACTCAGGTTAGCTCTGTGTTAAAGCTGAAAGATGAAAGGGGAACCTTTCCAAACTATGCTTTTCCATTTGAAAGTGTTTATTAATCTATTCTCTCTGAAGCAAAAAGTTCAATGAAAGACAAAGATCAAAAGTATTTTAATTCAGGTGAAAATTATTTTTTTCCTTTTTTTTTTTCCTCTAAACCAAACCAAACTGAAAATCAGAGGGTTGCAGAGCACGGCACTTCAGCATTCTGCTCTAAGAGTGACACTTGTTGGGAACAGCCCAGCTGGCAGAACAAGGTGATCCCAGCCACTTTTTCCTCGACCAAACTATGCCTGTTAATTCCCTATTTCCCTTTCCTGACATCCTTCCACACCAGGCCAACCTTCCCTGGGCAAACCTTCCCAGCCAATTCATTTCCTTGCTGCTACAAAGCACACCTGGGCACCCGAGTCACACAGGAAGGTGTGTGTGGCMATGGGTACTCCAGGATGCTCTGATGGGAGCAGCAGAGGAGCAGGGCAGGGGGATGGAGCCCCAGCCACACTCCCAGCCCACATCCTCTCCCTACACTCATCCATAAACAAACCACAGCTGCCTTTTCCCTCTTGGGGCTGCCCAAACCCAGCCACAGCTCCCAGTGCTGGGTCCATCCAGGGCACTGCTGGACCAGTTTCCGACAGGCACTGCCTCCCCAAAGGCTGGTGAAGCATGGAGGGGTGCATGGTTTTAAAAAGCAGCCAGAGCTGTTCAAAACACAGCCTCCCAAAGGGCAAAKACTTGTTTCAAGAGACCAACTTCCCATAGAAAGTGGTCAGCGTGTTTGTCTGGACCTCTCCACCCCAGAAATCTCTGCCTCCCCAGCTGGTGCTGCAAACCCCCAGCAAGGCCTCACAGGAGCATTGCAGGGATGAATTACCCCAGCAATAGAAAACCACTCGTTTTGGGATGTATATTTGCCATTTTTCCTTAAAACTCCAACTCGTGCCTTCTATGAAACAGTCCTTAGAAAATCCACAGGTTTTGAGGATCTGCTCCRCTCTGGTGATTTTTAATGTTTGCTGTTTTTAAACCTAATTGTTCAATACATGTTCATGCCTCTGAGGTGTCCCCACCTCAGTGCCCAACTCCAGCTCTTCCCAAGGCAGAAACAACCTCCCTTCCAGGCAAGATTCCRTGGGAAAGCAGCTCAGGGGAGCCAAGGGATAGCATCCTGTGCTGCTGCTCCCAGGGAAGCTGCATGGGGAGGAGATGCTTGGAAACTGCTCTTCMCTTTCTGTGTGCCAGCCCTGCCCCAAAGGGCAAAGCCACCAYGCAGCTGCTCCTGAGCTCTGCAAGGGCAAACACTGAATCCAGAAATCCCCTCTGACACAATAACCTGCCAAGAGGGGAAACTCCAAATATAAACCCACTGAGCCCTTTTCTCCTTGGTCAAAATATTTGTGGGGAGTGGGAGGGGGCAGATTCCCCTCCCATCTCTGGAGGGAGCAGAAGGGATGTCCCAACCCTGCTCTCTGCCATTACTCAACACCTGGGTTCCAGATCCCAGAGAAGAAACTCTCMCATGCATTCATTTCATTCTAGGAAGGAGGTATTTKGGGGCCTGCCTCCACTCCAGAAACTTTTCACAGCCTGTGTTTATCACTCCACTTCTCTRTTCACACCATGACTCTCCTCTCTAAGGCCTGGACTATGGATCCAACTTTGCAAAGGTAAGCAGCCTCAGAAGTGATAAATGTATTTTAAGACGAGAAGTTTCATACAATCCTGGCCTTAAGGGTGTCAGAGACACCAGTGGACTCTGCACCACACACCCAGGAAGACCWGCATGGGACCATGGGTGGAGTTATTCCTTGTAGAAACCAGTAAAACACAGGAGATAGAAGGAAAAGGCAGAGAAAAAGATGGAAAGAGTTTCTTGATGGCAACTTCTGCCCTGTTGAAACTCCAGAAATACCTGGGAAGTGAGAGGCTGTGTGGCAGTTAACCCCAGGCTGAGAAACATTTCAGAGCTGCTGTAGGACAGTAAAACCAAATAAAGCTGAAGTGTGGGCACGTCAGCCTCCCTCCCTGTCTGCACTGCCAGGGAGCAAACAGCATCTGCACCATAAATAAATAAATAACAATAAATAAAAAGGGATTGGCTGGGGAAAGAAGAGTAACATGCAGTGGTGTGTTCCCAGCTCTGGAAATCTGAAGWGTGGATCCTTCATGCTCAGCTCCTGTGTCTGAGAAAGAGGGACAGCTATAAAGTGACAACAGGAGATGCACTTTGTCTTTAAGGACAGGGCTCTAACAACTCAGCCATGGAGCTTACAGCTGGAAAAAGAAGCCCTTCCATTAAGAAACTCACACAAACTCACGAGCAAAGGAAAGGGAGGGTCCTGTACCCCACTTTGCCGTTAGAGTTCCACATCTGACTTGCCCGTGGTAAGGCGATGCTTCCCCGCCTCTCCCTCCCCTTCACACGCCTCATTTCATGTCTTCTGGGAAGCCCAGCCCAGCCCTGGCTCCAGCCTTTACTGTAAATCCTCCCCTTCCCCTTCCTCGCTCTGCTCTCGGGGGCAGAGGGTCCCGGTCCCCCCAAGCTCTGAGCTGCAGCATCCCTTGCAAAATAAACCCCCCGAGGCTGCAAAAGGAGGGCTCTGCCCCTGGCCGGACAGGGAAGGAGGGACCATTTTGCATTACACAGACTGATTTTGGGGGTTCAGGAATGTAACCTCACCTGTCCTTCTCAAGCCCTGGTGCAAAACTGAGGTAGGATTTCAGGAAGGGAAAAGAGTTTCTATTCCTGAGCTCTAAAGCTGTGTCATTCAGCCTCTTCTGAGAGTATTGCTGCCTCAGAGCGCGCTGCTCCCCCCAAAGCCCAAGAAGAGCAGCGTGTCCCATCCAGAACCCAAGTTTGGAGGCAGCACCCCAAACCCGAGCCYTCCGGAGGGTGGAGGGGGGGTTTAGTACCGTCTGCTAAAATGGCAGCTGCTCTGACGCCGAGCTACGTCTTGCGAAGTCAGCCCTGCCCTCATCATCATCATCATCCTCTGAACTGCTGGGAAGTGCTCCGGCTGCCGGGGCGGGGGAGGCGCAGAACCGGGGGCTCGCCTGCCCCTGCCCGCCCCCAGCCCCASTTTGGGGGCTCCGGATTGTTGGGGACAGTCTCGGCCCCGCTGGGCAGCCACCGACCTGCAGGCATCTGTGCCCCCTTGTCTCCCAGCGCAGCCGGGCGCAGTCCGGCTCCCCAAAACAAGAACCGGGAGATGGAGGGGCGGCAGCAGCCGCGACCCCCGGGCTGCTGTCCCCTGCTTCGTGTCCCCCTGCCTTGGGGACGAGCACGATCCCGGGGGCAAGGGCACCGAGTAGCTCAGACAGACAGGGARTGGAGGTGGGGGGAGAAGGAGGGAGGTTTGGGGTCTGCAGGGAAGGGAGTTCTCTCCCATTTCCTGCCCAGGATTTGCCGAGAGGGGAGGGAGCACCCCTGTCCCAAAGTCACCAACGCCACCCTTGGCAGTGACCTTAAGCTCCATCCCGCAGCGGGACACCCCTGCAGCCGGGCCAAGCCCCAGGACTCTCAGGAGGAGGAGAGGGGCCCGAATTTCTGTCTTTCCGACAGCACGGGGTGTCCCCGCTGCCCCCTGTCCCCCACGGGACAGCGGTGACTCTGCGGGGGAAGGGATGGCCTCTCCTCACTTGGGACCGAGCAGGGCACAGGCGGAGCTGCCAGCCCAGACTCCTCGTCGACGGGACCCCCGGGAAATCGCCAACCCCGACCGCGGCCGCCCTGCCCGGGAGGGCCGGGGCTGCTCGGTGGCAGCGCCCGGGACAGAACCGGACCCGCCACTCCGGACCCGCCTCCAGCGGGACACAGGGGACAGCTCCCGGCTGCTTCCCGGGAAAGGAAAACCCCAACTTGCCAGAGTTTTCCTACTCTTTGTGCGGCTGGGATCCCACAGACACACTAAATCAGTTGGAGGGGAAAAAAAATAGAAAAATAAAAGGAAAAAAAGAAGGCGAAAAAGAAAGAGAAAGGGGAAAATAAAAAAAAAGGAAAACCAAGTTCTCCTTGTTCTTCCCGAGGCAGGTGAAGGAGGGGAGAGAAGGGGGGAGGGCAGGATTGAAAGAGCCGAAGGGGACAAGTTGTGCCCGGGTTTCCCGGCGGTGGCAGCCGGCGCTGGTTTGTGCTTTGCAACACGCGCCTGCTCCAATCTGCGCCGCTCGGGAACAATAAACAGGATCATACAAAGAAGTGGAAAGGCGGCATCTTTGCTTCTGGTTTCTATGACAGCATCAGAGAGAGACAAACCAACTATAAACTCTAATTCCTAGATTCCTCCTCCCCCCCGCTCCCAAACTCCCTTTTGTCTGCCATTAATTAAAGTGGCCATATGGAAAAGGCTGATAATAACAGCAGATGAGCCAACGAGAGAGAGGGAAAGGGAAAGAAAGAAAAAAAAAAATAAAAGAATAACTAAAAGTAGCGGCRGGGCGACGGCGAGGATTTAGCCGGAGCTTTTCGCACTTGTTTTCAGCGGCTGCTCGAAGCGAGGGGGCTCAACAATAGCGGGAGGAGAGCGGCTGCCCCCGCATTGCTGCCCGGCCGGATCGAGGGGGGCAAGCTGCCCCCTTCTCCTGCCCAGCATGCCCCAAAACTCCTGCCCCGAGAGCGCGGGTCCCCCCGACCTGCCCCTTTGTGTGGGAGAGCCTCCGAGGGTCCCGACCCCCCCTTTGGGGCCGCCTCCCCGAGGAGGGTCGGTCCTACCCGCCGGCAAACTGCACCCCAAACTCAGCCCAAGCACATCCTCAGCCCCCTCGCTCCCTCCCCAAATAACGCACGGAGCAACCACAACAACAAACTTTGCTAAAATTGATAAAGAGATTAGCCAAGCAAAGCCTCTTCCGAGCAAGCTAAAAATAAGAACRCGCAGATTTCTGTCGTGGTCAACGTATAGAGAGAAATCCACAAACATGGCACACTTCCCTTGTGCTTCGCTGCTATAAATAGAGAACTCTAAAGTAGGCAATAATCGGMAAGAAGAGGGAAGGAACGGGGGAGGGAAAGGGAAAAAAATGGAGAAAAACAAGAAAAGTCTGGCAGTGTTAGGAGGGAGCAGCCRCCAGCCCTGCGCACCCGCGGAGCGAGGGGGTCCCCGAGCTCCCCAGCGCCCCGGCAGCGCGGAGCTGCGGGCTGGGGCTGGAGTTTTGGCAGGAAGGGGCCTGGGGGTGAGGGACGCGCCGAGCCCCGCTCCCGCCCGGCCGTCAGCACCTCCGAGAGCTCCGCGGCCGCGGGGCCGCCGCCGGCACAAACTCCTCCCGGCGCCCGGGAGCGTCTTCTGCTAACACCTCCTCCCTCCGGATAAACATCCACCGATCCCGCGGCTCACAAACCCGGCAAGCATCCTCTTCCAGAAATATTCAGAAAGTTTCCCGGTTGAATGCGACGTTGTGGTTTTGTTTTGGTTTGGGTTTTTCCTTTTTTTTTTTTTTTTAATAAATCTCCTCCTTTCTCATCTTATCCAACCTCTTTTCAGTCAGAAGCATAACATGTCCACTAGCGTCTCGCAGCCGGCGAGAGAGCGAGCGAGCAAAGATGGACCTAGGAGCATGATGATCATCATAAAAATCCCCTCGGTTCTCCAGTGCAATTTTCAAAACAACAACCCAGCCTTCGTCCTGTAAAGGCGAAAAGCCTGCGTCTGTTTACATCAACTGTGTGCTCCGAAAGCCTTTCCCCTCTGTCTCAATCCGAGGGAGGGGAGGGAAAAAAAAAAAAAAAAAAAGAAGAGGAAAAAAAAAAGAAAAAGAAAAAAAAGCCAGCATTATCTGCCTTTGTCAGCGAAAGAACATAATATTGACTTACCTTTCCCCACAGCTATTGTCTGCCCCTTTACAAAATGACATCACGGAAACCAATCATGAAATTTGCATGGGGGAGGTTGTGGGGGGAGAGTTCTTGGAGGGCAGCCCACTTCCCTACACCAGTAACACGCGTGTAAGACGGGTTGTTGGTTTCAATTAAATATCTGATACTCCTTAGTGTGTGAACTCTTAAGCCTGCTAAAGGCAATGTCTCATTTACTTAATGACCGCTCTCATTAATGGAAATGGCACAGAGGGGGCTTGCTGCGCCTTCCCTTTGTAAATACACTACCCATGAACCCTTGGGGTTGCAATATATCTGTTTACTCTCTGAGGTGAAATAAATTTACAGTAYAGCATCAAAGAGAGCGAGCGGGAGAGATGGAGCGGCTGCCTTGAGTGCACCCGGAGCCGGGGCTCTCCCAGCCCCGCCGGCCCCTCTCTCCTGCCGCTCCCCCCTTTCCCCGAGACCCGGCAGAAGGTGAATGATTTTACCCGAGCTGATTCATAATTAATATGCGCGAGGCTCGGGGCTGCTCCGGCAGCGGCGGCACAAAAGGACGGCGAGCGCCGTTCCGCGTCCCCCCCCGCGCATCCCGGCGCGTGGTACGGCCCAATAATTCCTAATAGCAGCAAGCAGCGAGTGACAGATGCCCTGGGTTAGCACAGCTCCAGCGAAAGTACTTTACAATATTTATTGGTGGTTAGGAAGATGACCTATCACCATAAAGAACAGACTGGGAAATTTATCGCCTCCGTGAACCTGGAAGCGTTGCGTATTAGCCGGTATACATATTCAAAAGGCGGTGGTTAAAAGGTGTATAAATATTTTAATTTTTTTTTTTTGCCTTTCCTCCTCCCCCTTAAAAGGGAAAAAAAAAATAAAAAAAAAAAAAAAAAAAAAACCAGACACGATGTATTCCCAGCAGACAACACCTCACGCCGGGGAAGGTGGTTTGCATTTTTACATTTTACATTATGGATGTTGGGATGGGAAGAACAACACAAGGAAAAGTCCTAAAAGAAAACRGTAACTAAAACAGTTTAGGGATTGTTTCTAAGTGGGAAAAGTGCACKTACTTGCATTATGCATTTTTTTCCTCGCAGAAAGAGTCACACTTYCCAGGAGTTAATATTGTCTCTCCTTGGAAATGTTTGTTTGCTGGAGGTCCGGCCACCCCGGGAGGAGAAAGTCCTCGCCAAGCTGGAGGGAGCGAGGCTCAGGGGRGAGATCCCGGCAGGAAGGGCACGGGCACATCCCATCCCTGCCCCGTGCCAGACGGCAGCTTCAGCACTGGGATTGCAACTTTTCGGAAACAGCGAGGGAAAACACAGCCAGGCTGCGGCCCCASGGGCTCGGGAGAGGGGGGAACGATGCTTTCCTACCCAGCGCTTTTCCCTGCATCGCCGCGCCATCCCCAGCACCACCGAGACAATTAAGACTTTCCTGTCATCTTAATGAAGATTTCCAAAAAGATGCGGGAGCGCACAAATGGACAGAAACCCCAGGAGTCCTCAGAGAGCTGAGGCAGAATCTGGCAGGGAAGGCTGAATCCTGCTGAGGATGCACTCTCCTGTGGGAAACTCCAGCTCCGGAGCTGCAGGGGCCCCAGGCTCTTCTCCAGCTCACCCCCACCCTGGGCGGGTGAGGTGCAGGCAGGAGTGGGAAAAGCCTCTCAGATTGCCCAAAAGCTGGCAAATTGGGCTTGGGTGGCTGCTGCTGGCARCCCCGTGTCACTCACAGACCATTGCAGGGCACATGGCAGGAAGGAGGGGTTCCATTCCCCATCGCAGGAATTTTATTGAGGAGAGGGTGGCAGAAATACCARTTTTAAACTGTTGAGGCCGCTTTGGAGGTTGTTAGGATGCCCATTTGCACGACTTGCCAGCCTGGTGTGCTCCCAAACCATTAACATAAAAGAGATATTCAGCAGAGAGTACTCCTGAAAAGCTGTTTTCTATCTCCTTTGGACACACCACGAAGACAGGGATATTTTACATCCTAAACCTTTGGCATTCAGAAATTCTATTAAACTCTTATCTGCAGGCAGCAGGCCTGGTGCTACACTGCATCTCCATTGTTCTGCACCCGCGATAGAATCGAAGGGAGGGCTGGGTGGACTCGGCTCCCCTCCGCTCACAATGCTGCCTGCTCCTCTCCACCGCTGCTTCATTTAGAGCCGTAATGCTAAAAACTTGAGAAACAAAAGCACAATAGGTTCGGGCTGGGAGGCAGCGGGGAAGTGTGTTTACTTGCGTGTGCTCCCCCATAAATTGGAGCGCACGCAGCCTGCATGGATATGAGCACACACATGTGCCYCTCCGAGCGTTAAGAGAGGGATTTTATTACTGCTGCTGTTGCATTTATTAACACGCCACGCACCTACGAGCCCTAAGGCAGCTGACAGCTCTGATACCATCCGGCTGAGCTCTGGGCTGCCAGAGGGTGTTCGGCTTYTCTTTGTTCCCAAACTCGCCAGACTTTCCCCTCTGCTCTCCCTCCCCAAAACGCCGCAACGAAGCGGCGCCTTCCCCGGAGTTTCCCACTGCCGCCCAACTTCAACAGCCGCAGGAATTCCCATCCTAACAACCCCCCCAGATCCCTTCCTACCCACTGAAAATCTCCGTSTCGGGCCGAAAGCCCCCAGCCCACGCTGGAGGAGCCCGCGGGGGAAGGCGAGGCCACGCGTGGRCCGCGGGCGGCGGCGGCTCAGCACCACGGACAGCTCCGCCCGCCCGGCCCCGACCTTCGCGAGGCTTTTCCTGGGTTGTTTTTATCGTGTTTCTCCCACACACACTCCCTAAACCTCTCCGGAGTCACTCCACGGCTGTTTTCAGGGGAGGAGATAATGATCGTGCGTTTCCAGGTCTCAAAGAGCCGTCGCTTCCCCAAAGGGAGCCACGCGGCTGAGACGTCTGAAATAAATGTTCACGTATTTTCATCTTCAGGGGGGGTTTAAGACGGGGGCTCCGGGAGTCCCTGCCTGCAGAGCTGAACCCAGAGAGGATTTTTAAAAGCAGATTCTCTTCA
>CADDXX010000061.1:2467271-2478431 GCA_902810485.1 Alauda arvensis
CCCCCCCCCCCCCCCCCCCCGCCGTGTTTTCAGATCAAGCTCTTCAAGTTTGAAATTATTTAAAATAAAACTCCATTTGCTTGTGTAAACACAGCCACAAACCCACGGCACTGTGTTCCATTGGCTTCTTTGAGTCTGTTTCAAAGAAAATTAGATCTCAAACTTTACGCATTTGTAATTGGCACCAACTTCTCCGGTTACCAGCTGGGGGTGAAAGATTTTTTTTTTTCCTTGTTTCTTTCTGAAAGCTTCTATGCAGATGGGCTGGCTGCCTTAATGCCTCAGACTACAATTAGTGCTGTTGTATGCCGAATAGAAATGGCCAGCATTAATATTGTATATGGAACAGCTGAAGGGTTGCGAAGAAACCTGCCCACTACAGGCCCCTGGCAGATGGAACAACATGCACAGGCACAAAAAAAACTTTTAATAACCCTTCGCTCGCTCTCCAGCGCGCCCCTTCGCTCCGGTTTGGGCGGGTCCTCCCCGAAGAGGCAATGCCTTTGTCTAAGCCAAATCTAGAGCTCTTTTCTCCCCGAAGAACAACAATTGGAGCAATCACCATCTTTTGCAAAAGGCACCTCGCATTATCCCAAAACTTCCTCCTTTGTGCCTGGGTTAATGCAGGCGCTGAAACGCGCACCCAGCTGAACGGGCACGAACTAACTTTWTATTTAATAACATCGCCCGCACCCCTTTATTATCCAGCGACGTGCAAGAGGGGTGGAAAAAGAGCCCATAAATCCAGACCAAACCARCCACCACCTCCTTGCCCAGCAGAACTGCGACCAGAAGCTGCAGAAAACAGGATTTTCTCCTCTCCCCTCTCCCTTTCGCTCCTCGTCCTTTGTAATTAGGTGAAACCCGCGGCAGCGGGGACAAAGCCCCACCGGTGCCTCGGAGCACCCCCGCACCTGAGCCCGGAGCGCAGCGAGCAGGGCCGGGCGGACACCGGCACCTCGCTCCTGAAACACCAACACGGGAGACCTGCGCCCCGAAATACACTCGGGAACCTCTTCCTGCCCCCTAACTGCGGGGAAATACCATAAAACAAGGAGGGATAGTTTGCGGGTCTGTATTCCCCCGCCCCCCGCCACCGAGCCCCTTTGCCAAGGCGTGACTTAGGCAGAACTGAGAAACTCGAGTGTTTTAGAGGAGAAGCGAGGGAGACGCACTAAGGAATATCCTCCCTGCACTCCCACCGCACCCCCCCGCATCCGCCGGCGAACGGCTACGAACCGAGGAAAGTCCCGCAGAGCTTCATCCTTGCCGGGTGGCGGTGGCTGCCTGGCCCGGGGCGGCGGGGGCAGCGGGCGCGGAGCCGCCCGGGGTTACTCCATCATCCCTGGGAAAAGTTCCCGTCCGGAGCAAAAACTTATGGGCGGCGGCGGCCAATGGGGCCGCGCCGCAAAATCCTCGCAGCGCACTCGGCGGCCAATCGGGTCCCCCCCGGGCCGGGGATGCGCACCCCCCTCCCGGCCCCCGCCCCGGGCCGGCAGCGGGGGGAGCGGGGCCAGGGGACCCGTCCTCGCCAGCGGGCGAGGGCTCCGCCATCCCTCCTGCCGCTGATTAGGGGAGAGGAGAGTGACAACGGGCACATCCCAGTGCAGGGGGGGTGGTGGGGCAGGCGAAAACATCCCCAGAGAACCCAGTCATGGAATGGTTTGGAAGGGACGTTAAAGATWTTCTCATTCCAACCCCGTGCCACRGGCGTCTTCCACTATCCCAGKTTGCTCCAAGCCCTGTCCAACCTTGAACTCTCCCAGGGATGGGGCAGCCACRGCTTCTCTGGGCACCCTGTGCACACCTGAGCGCTCAGGTGGGCAGGGACAGAGGCCACTGCCCYGAGGGCTCTGCACAGGCACTGCCCTCTCACATGCCCAGGTGGGTTTAGAAATGCACGAGGCTGATGACATACAGCCTGTTGGATGCTTTGGTCGAGTCCAGGGTGTACCGGGGAAGGGAAAGGGGGAATTGGTTCTGGGAGAGATCCAAAATGGAAGAGGATGTCCCCCTGCCTCAAAGGACAGATGGCAACGTTGGACTGAACTGATCCCAGCTGGAGAAACCTGGATACAGGCCAGCAAGCAATACTCTCATTGGCCTCCCAGATGGAAAAGCAGGGAAATAGTTACCAGGAAGAAATAATAATAATAATAATAATAATAATAATAATAATAATAATAATAATAATAATAATAATAATAATAATAATAATAATAATAATAATAATAATAATAATAATAATAATAATAATAATAATAATAATAATAATAATAATAATAATAAGCCAGGGATAGCACTGAACTTTGATATTCCATTGGCTTAGAAGGCAAAGTGCTGTCTCTGGGTTGTGGACCCTCTGCTCCCAGCTCGTCACCTGAGGTTAAAACAAAGCCAGCTTTTAGCACAGATCAGCCCTGGTCTGATGAGAAGGAAAAGTGTCAATTCTGAAAATGAGAGAGAGAAGGGATTTCCTGGCAAAAATTAATTGTCAGTGTAAAAACTCAGCACTTTAATCTGGATGGGCAAATAAATGAGTTTACAAACAGAGAGCAAACCAGGCCCAGTCTCAGCTTCAGTAATTTGGGAAAGGGGGAGAACCTGAGCTTGGAGGGAGAGTTGGCACCAGTAATAAGGAAGAYGGGAGAAAGCTGATGTTAACTGAAGGAGAATTGAAAGTAWTTCATCTCAGCAGGACATGCCTGCATATTTGGATATKTTTTACTTTAYCAACATAGTGGAGGATGCAGTTGGAATTAAGGTTGACAAAGTCTGCAGGAARAGAGGACAATTCACTCTTTGAGGCRAGACCCTGGGCCAAACTCTTTGTTGAATACATCTAACTCCTTAATTCAGATTTCTTTRCAGGCAGAGGGCTGGAAGAGAGAACAGGGATGTACAACTTTGCTGGGTTGGGAAAGGGGAGGGTGTGAATATCAAAGTGTGCCTTTTTCTTCTACACATCCATCAGGATCTTCTGCTGGTCTCAGGGAGGTCTGAGAAAATAACAATCACAGTAATCATTGCAATTGGATTGAAAGTCAGGAGTTTGAGTCAAATTAAAAACCTAACTGTTGAATAGGGGGGCTTATTTTGAGATCCTTACTCTTAAAAGGGCCTGGATAAGCCAGCTGGATCCTGCATCCAGGCTGGATATGGTTTGGGAAAGGAGCTGGAGCTGTGCCCCTTGTGCGGCTACATCYKCACAGCTCTCCAGCAGAAAGGGGTGTGACACAGCCCCTTCGGGGACTGGCACCTCTTCCCTCTTTGAATTAGCAGCTCTGCAGAATGTTCTGTGCTTTATTGTCCCTTCAATCCCCACCTTGGAAGATGAGAGGTGACATTGTCAGAGAGCTCCGTGCTTGGAAAATGACTTTCAGAATTACGTTCTGGCAATTTGAAACTTCCGCTCTCTCATCTTCAGCCTCTCGGGGCTTTAATGGGAGACAGCAAAGTGCCTCTTCCTCCTCCCCTCTTTTCTTTTCCTCCCCTGTTCTCYGGCAGCTGCAGCGGCCGGGATTCAGCAAGGTCACTCAACTCCATTGCTTCCTGCATGCAGGAGTTCTCAAATTAAGGGGTGTTGGGAGCAGCCTGTTGAGATGAAACAGCCTTCACTCAGCTCCAGCAAGCAAGGAAAYAAAACCCCTTCACAGTGGCTCCAGACTGGCTCACCTTCCCTGAGCATTAGCTGGGGGAAAAGGTAAAGGCAYGGAGGAGCAAAAAGCAGGATGAAACGAGTTCCTCCTTGAGCTGCAAAGCTGCTGTCTTTTGTCTAGCAGAGCAAGCCCAACATTTTATTAGAGGCCTTGTGGCTGCAGCTGCTTTGTCCACTCCTAGGTGTTTTCATCAGCATCTTGCCTTGGTTCTTTTTTTCCCCAGATTCCTGCTGCTGCCTCCCCTTCTCCCAGTTCAGCAGTGAGGCAGAGTTGGCCCCATCCATCCCCCAGTCTTGGAGCACAGGGCAGAGACGGGAGCTCATCCCTGTGAGCTCTCAGCTTGCCAGCAGTGTGATCCTCTTCCCAGGTGCCGCTGGTCTGAGTCCYGTGCAGGCATTAAGGGGAGCAGAAGAGAACACAAATGGGAATGGAGAAGCCTCACAGAAACTTCACTCCTRTCTGGGTGGTTCCCTGCTGAGGGGGCCTGCGAAGCCATGTGGCTCACACAGAAAAAGACCAAAGGAAATACCATCCCTTTGTAGTCTGATTTCTGTTGATGCACTGCCAGACTGGGGAGGGGGGKGGTTATTGTTCCATGTGTGCAGTTTTGCATCTGAAATAAATAAAATCACCCAAGATATTTCTCTATGTACCCCAGCACCATCTCACCAACAGCCTAAATATCTCCCCTGGCCAATGGCAGCCCCAGCTTTTCCACAAAGGAGGGGACAGCTCCAATTATCTGTTGACTGTTTTATTCTGTCTTAAATCCCTTTCATGGCTGCGTGAGGGAAAGCTGGAGAAGCCGTATGCAGATATTGTCAAGCTCAACTTGATAGGTACTGTCAAAACTGCCAGAGTGTGGTGACAATAAACATTTTAGCTGGCTAACAATTTGCTGCAAAAAGGGTTGACCCTGAAATCAAGTTCTGCTGTAATGAACACTTTGTCTCTAAATATTTGCATTTTTGCTGACAAGGTTCACTCTCCAGGAGATTTCCTCCGCCCGTGAACAATCTGCCTTCACACGAGAGGCAGGATGGATGCAGTTTCCTGAGCCAGTTTCTTATCTGGCATGAAGGAAGGATGAGCACATGCCCAAAATCAGCAGAGCCACCGTGGCTGGAGGTTGCCCAGCCAGGGGAGGTGCTCAGTTCCAGGGTGCTGATCCCCCTGCCTGAGAAAGCCCTTTGCTGTCAGGCTCTGCGTGGCAGTGCAAGGCTGACAGCCCAGWGCTGGAATCAAGGCTTCTCCCTGTTTAACAGATGGGGAAATTGAGGCACGTGGTGATTCTGGATCGTACTTGGAGCGTCTTTGCTGAGCTGGAGACAGAGCAGCCAAAAAAAGAGKCAGCCAGTGCAGAGTGCCTGTTATCCATGGCTGCCCCAAACCGGCCRTGAACGAGGAGGAGGAGGAGGAGGATGAAGYCATACAGGAACTCTCAGCAACTCCAGTTTGGTGCCCACCTGCTCCATTCCTTCAAGCACATGGAAAGCCAGGGCTGCCCACCCTCAGGAGATGCTGCACTGAGTCTTCTTCCATCCTCTTCAAGGTGATTTGGCCAAAGTTACATAGAGAGTCTCAGGCAGAGATAAACACCAAGAATCCTCTTCAGTACCTCCAAGGCCAAAAACCAGGCTGGCTCCACGGTGTGAGAGATGAGGCTCAGAGTTCCCTTGCTGCAAAGGTTTATGTGTTTGAGGGTTAAATTTCCCATTGAGGGTTAAATTTCCCAGGATAACTCTGTCTTGGCTGCCAAGGGCTGATCACCTCCCTGGTGGTTGTGTTTTTGTCTGCTCCCATTAGTGATGGGCAAACAACTCTGTCAGGGACAAGGTGTCCAGCCTGGATGGGGTGGGGATTTACCCACTCAGGGCATCTCTGTGGGATCAGTGTCCTCCAGGGCTTACCTGCCCGAGTCACAAACCTTTTGTGCTCTGGACCTCCACAGGGAAAAACTGCAGGGTTTGATCCCACAATCTCCAAGACACTGCATGTGGGAATGTCTGCTGACAGGTTTACAAAAAAAAAAGATATAAAGGGGAGGAAAGCACAGCTTATTTCATTTTTATCTCTCTTTCCCCTCCCTGGAAAGGAAAGGCAGTTTTCACTAGCACAGTGTTGTCATTTTGCTGAAGAAAAATTCACAGTTTTGGCCAGAGAGGAGTATTTTCTTTTATTTTTTTTTCACTCTGTTGATGTCAGAGAGCTGTTGCATTTCTGGCAGAGGCAGCAGCTCTGTGCCTTGGAAGGCAGCCGGGCTCCCACCTCGATGGCTCTGCCATCCCACGTGGTGCCTCCTCGCTGGGCTCAGCGTGGCCTTCRCCTCCCAGGGCAGCTTCCTTTGGCCAGGGCAGCAACTGGAATGATGAGCATTTCAGAGCATCAGCCCTAGCTGGGTAATTCTGGCACCAAAATGCACTGAAATATTACAGAATTACTGTGCTGGTGTGAGGGGGCAGAGTTAAACACAGTTTTTCATTTAAAATGTTCAGTGAAATGCAGGGTCCTCAGTGAGTAAACCAGGCACGAGCATGGTAATTAATACCAGAGAGAGAACCAATGGCTGCTCTGCCCACATGAGCCCTGTGAGGAAACAGGAGTGATCTCCCAAAAAACAAAACTTATTGCAGTTGTCCCATRTAAACACCCACAGAGGAAGAGGTGTACCCACAGCCTTGAAATCTTCTCCTTATGGCCCCCCTCAAGAGCTTTATTCTGATTTTTTTCTGATGCTTCTTGTTACAAAGCCTTCCTGGGCCTCTCCTCTCCTGGACAGTCTGAAGTTACTCCTGTTTTTCTTCCCCATTATAAACTCTGGGAGTCACTGGGAAGAAAGCACCCTGCTTAAAGGCTACAGGCTGAGCTTTTCCATTCTCCTTTGACTACAAAGTCACAATTTTCTCCTTTTTCTCTTCTTTATGGCCTCATTCCCTGCTCTCAGGCACAGGAAAATTACCACAGCTCTAAGACACACACCATGAGCCCCTTGCCAGCTGAGCTGTKTCACCCTGTCCTCGTCACATCCCGTGCTGGGAAGCCCAGAAAGCACAAGGGAGGGATAATTACCAGTCCCAGCACTGTGATGATAATTAATACCCTGCCAAATGGAGCTTTTCT
Source organism: Alauda arvensis (assembly GCA_902810485.1). Taxonomy (NCBI): domain Eukaryota; kingdom Metazoa; phylum Chordata; class Aves; order Passeriformes; family Alaudidae; genus Alauda; species Alauda arvensis. The sequence goes on from CADDXX010000061.1 coordinate 2,474,051, forward strand.
CAGGTCAGGGAGCAGAGGGAGGAGTGGGAAAACAAATCAAACCTGAGCAAAGGTTTGCTGTGAGGAAAGGGCTGGGGACAAGGGACAGGAGGAGTTGTGGGGTGCCAGAGCTGCAGGGTGATGGGGATGGTGCCTGGAGAGCAAAGCAGGCGTTTCACCCCATCAGTGACTGCCAGGGAGCTTCCCCATGTCACAGGACCCCCTCCCATCCTGCCTTCATCATTGATGGGCTGAGAGCCAGGAAAATCCTGCAGCCAGCAGTCCCCTAAGCCATCCTGGGGCAGAGCACACTCACCCCTCTGGGRAGCTGAGGGGGCTTGGGGGAAGATTCCCCCAGGTTTTGCTGGTTCAGTCCCACAGGGAGGCTGAGCCTCCAGTCTTGGGGCTCCCTGCCAGMTCCTGGTGCACTTCTCTGAATTTAAGCCTGACTTCACCATTTGGGGATGTCAGAGTCCACCTTTTAATTGAGCTTGTAGAAGGAAATATCAAAGMAATATAAATAACTCCGTGGGAACGATGGGAAATCTTGAAACCTGAACTTCATAAATGTGAACTCAATAAATCTGAGCAAAGGGAAGCACAAGAGAAAGGAGGATGCCAGCCAGAGAAATGTGAGCTTGGAGGTCTCCTGCAGGAGAGGCTTCTGGACAGCTTTGGGCAAACAGGTTTGTTCTTTTTTCCCCTCAGTGCCATGACGTGAATGATCAGTGAAATTCCCCTGTACACGCGGTGTTTTGGCCCTCTTGCAACGACTGAGCTAAACCAAAAGGCAACCCAGAACCATGGCAAAGGGGTGAGAGAAACAGAGAAGCGCTGGCAAGGGAGAACAATATGTTTCCAGACAAGATTTAAAAAGAAATGTGATGCTAATACGAGTTTGGCGTCACACTGTCATAACACCATCAAAATGACATGCTGCCACCACTAATACGGCTGTTTGGGGAATATGCAACACGAACAAAAAAGCAATTTGCTCAGAAACAAACTGGGATGAGTCTGTACTGTAAGAAAACAGAGAGATGCTGCAATCCAAGGGAGGGCCAGACAAATGCTCTGTGATTTCTGGTAACTGTGKCACAGGCAGGGACCAGAATCTCTGAACAGAACTTGCTCCTTGTTTTCCATGGCTTTGCTGGGATAATCTGCTCATAAGAAACAGTTTAAGGACAGCTGTTCTAGCATTAATTAAAGCRCCCTACAGTTCTTTCCTAATAAAATCACTTTTCTTTTAAGGCCTCCTTGCGCAATTTGTTTTAATACCTGTCCTTAATTAAGTCCAGTGAGAGGAATTCACTACTTCAAATGAGATAAAAACGGACGTTCTCAAGGCACCTGCATCTGAAGAAACTTATTTTTGAAGTCCATGAATGAAATTAAGAGGGTACATTTTCAAGCTGATCACTCTCTTTTGATTAGCACAAACGAGCTGCTCCACCAGCGCYGCGTTAAAAATTGTCTCACTCGCTTTTCCGGCTAATTTGGAAAGAGTTCAGCTGTTAGGGTGCTAAATAGTGCCATTAAACACTCCAGACCTGCMGTGCMTTTAGGCTGAGCCCTTTAAAAAKGAGATGGAGCATCCCATCACCTGAGGATGCCCCTCTGCAAGGCCAGCTGTGGGGACACGCTGCCCAGCAGCGCTGACGGGGACTTGTTGACCAACAAAATCCTGGCACAAGCCCCGTGGATCAGCCATGGCAACGGGGCTGGGAGCGTGGCAATGGCAGCTGCTACGCACAGAACTGCGCTCTTAAAAATATCACGGCTGAAAGCCATTAAAGCAAACAAAAATAGAAAATATGTAAGAAAGCGAGGCTGTGCGCGGAGCAGATACCGGGAAGGATGCTCGGTGCATTTATAGCCRCAGCCTGCCCCAAATTTGCCTGGACTTTTAACCCAATGCTTCTTCACCACGAGCAACCCAAATGTTGTTTTTTTTTTTAATCAGAAAATGTCAGATTTTCTGCCTTTTTAATTTTTTTTTTTTATATTCTTGCTAATGTGATCGGATTTGAGAGCTGACCTGTATCAGACTAAAAGCAGAACTCCGGTATCTGCTGATCTCCCAGGCTTCTCCAGACCTGGCTCACAGCACAGTTTTCCCTCTGTGTCATCCCTTTAACCCCAGCCAGCTCCATGGGCTGCACGAGGTGTGAAGGGAGAAGCTCATTGCCTTACTCCTGTACATGTAAATCTGATAGACAATGGCTCAGAGCCTTTCTGAGGGACATTTTCAAYGACAATTTCCTACCTCTTGTCAGAGTCTGCAGTAAAAGTGATCACTCAGTGAGGGGTGATGTGCTGGGACAGAGCCCACGCCCTTTGAAAGCCACCCCACCTCCAGCTGGGCCCTGGGAAAGCCAAAGCCACCCCTGGTGTCAGCCCAGCCAAGCACACAGTTCTGCAGGGAAGCTTTGGGCTCTGCTGTCTCTTACGTCAGGCCCCCGCTCCAGGAGCTGGAGAGGCTGCAACCAAGGATTTACTCATGGAAGAATGGAAAACTGCCCTGTTCCATCTCTTCCTTCCCACCTGCTGAGCTTCATCTCTTAAAACATGAAAAAATAAGGCAGAAAGATTGGCTCTGAGAGCTTTGACCCATGAGCTGGTTTTCTTGTAATTCTAAAAATTGAGCATTAAAAAAAAAAGAAGGAAAGAAACCAGCCCAGCCTTTGCCGTGCAGGCTGAATTCCCTGTGTTCCAGCAGATCTGCATGGTGGCAGGCTGGTTCCTGCTGGAGCTGGGTGTCTGCCATGCTTTCCTAGAAAAGCTCTCTGCCACTCCCTGCAGCATTAATTCTGAGCAGCAGAGATGGAATGAAATGTAGGTTTGAAAGCAAGCCACGAGGTAGGGAGCAATATTTAACTTTCCTCTCCCAGAGGTCTCACCTGTCTTGGCAGYGGTTTAAAGATGTAAGTGTGGGATTAAGGGGCTAAATCAGATGTTTTATTAGTTACAGGAGCCCATTTTCCATGTTAAATAATTGAATGGATGCACTTAAGGCAAAGGTCTGGGCTGGCTGGTGACTCCAGGCYGAGCTCTCACACAGGATCTGCTGGAGTTGGCAGCACCAGTCTCTCTGTGAAGATATCTGCATTTCCTTTTATCTGGAGTAGACACTGCATGTTGCTGTGAGCATCAATTCCTGGAACGTTTCTGACAAGGATTTACACGAGGAGATATAAAGGTTCAAAATTCCTTTATAGGAAATAATGTTTCTTCTAAATAAGAGGTAAACAGGAGCTGGAGTTGTTTCTTCATAAGGGATTTTGTTTATTTTCCAGATCTTTGTCCAGGATGAGAACTCAAAGGCCTGATTAGGTTCAGGTCTTCATGAAGCATTGGCAAGTCCAGGAAAAGAAAAAGCTGAGAAATTTGCAGCAAAACCGTTTTTATTAATTTTTCAACTGTTCTGCAGATTTAATAAATTAAAATACCTCTGCAAATACTTTGAAGCTTTTTTCATCTCCGATTACATTTGGTACYTTATCATTTCTAACTGTGCTACGGAGAAAAACACATTATTATGGATTTTGTGGTAGATCCTCCGATTTATCAACCTAAAAAGATTTCCAAGCAATAGAGGCTTTCTGTGTAAGTTAATATGTCACAGGCCATCTATCACCCRGAGTTTGCTGAGTCTGCATTCCTAATCAATGACTTGACACCCTGAGTTAGTGAACACTTAAAGGTTATATCTGTGCTAAGTGATGTGGCCAAAGCAGTTCWGCCTCCAGCAGGGGACACCTCGATCCTTCTGCGTGTCCTGCAGGTGTGTGCACCACAATTTCCTCACCTGAGCAAGCCCTGCTCTCCACGTGARGGAACACTGAAATACTCCAGGACTCGGTGGGGGAAAGTCTCCAATTTCCAGGCTACACAATTCCATGCTGCCTCCTTCCCCTCTCCCTGGGGCTGGGGTGGAGGTGCCTGTCCTTGCAGGCATCCATCACGTCCCACCCCAGTGCTGTGCTGGCTTCCTGGCCATCTGCCACGCTCTGGGTGAATGATGATGGCAGATACTGGGTGTTATGGGCTCWGGGAGGCTTCACATCACTAAATAAATGTAATGAATACATATGATTTCATTTCCCCTCCCCCCTCCTCTGCTAGATGCATTTCTGCTCTTTGGTCCTGCTGATGCACTGTGGCTTCACTCTGCATAATCCACGTGAGCTCCACGTGCCACAGAGCGGAGCTGGGGGATCCAGAGGTCAGAGCTTCAGGTGAGAGAGACCTTGGCACCACACAGGCCACGGATATGAGCTGAAAATGTCATATAACCCATTGCATGCCTGGCCTGAAAGTTACAGGGGAGGCAGCTCCCACCCCATCCCATCCCATCCCATCCCATCCCATCCCATCCCATCCCATCCCATCCCATCCC
>CADDXX010000061.1:2478616-2491580 GCA_902810485.1 Alauda arvensis
TGCCTCCACCTCGGCAGAGGACACACATCTTTCAGCCCGTGACAGATTTACTCCTGTGACCCACTGAGCAGAGGTCAGAAGGCCCTGACAGCAAACAAATGAGAAATGGCATCTTTCAGGAATTCCTGCAGTGGTTTCTTTCCCCTCTGGCTGCTGCATCTCTCCCAGCGTGCACATCCGTGGGGGACAGGCCAGGCAGAGAGAGCATTTCCAGCCTGGGTGCCAACCAGGGATTTTCCTCAGGGCTCTTCAGTGTCTGCTCTTGTTCAYATCCCCCCTGCTATGGCCTGAAGTGCTCCTCAAACTTTACACACTGTTGGGGCAGTGATTTGTAGAGCCACCACTGCTCCTGCTTTGGCCCCTTACAGCTCCTGCAGCCTCCACGCCTGTGTCTGAAATAAACAAAATCCACTGAAAAAAACTTTGTCCAGAAGCAGAGACGTGGTGAAACTTTGCACARTCTTGTTCATCTCCCTCTGTCAAAGCCCCTGTCCCCTGAGGCCACTTATCTCAGTGAGTTGTTACATGTCCCTGTCCCAAAGTTTGGCTTGGGAGCCCTTAGCACGAGGCAACACGTGCATGGGTTCAAATCCTTGCCACRGGGAAGGGACTGGATCCTTTCCTTCCTAACCTCTCATTTCCTTTCTAAAGAGTCACCAGTTACAAGGGGTGAATACAYYGAGRTAATTTATTTTACCCACTTATGACAAAGACAGTGAACCATCAGTCAGAAAACACGGGAAGAGATGAATTAACTGAGTTTTTCTTCACTGCTTAATTGTTCCAGAGAGGCAGAGTTCTGGGGATGAYGATGAATCATCGTTTAGGAAATATTTCTTCCAAGAAGACAATTTGAAAAAAAAAAATACATTGATAATTTATTGCAACCTCTTGCTTTGTCAGGGAGCAGCAGCCAAAGGCAGAAAGTTCCTCCCTCCCCCGTTCTCCTTCCCTCAGTTCATTATCACTATAATCTTATCTCCCCTACCCTCTCCTCACCCTTTGAATATTACATCTCCTCCCGCCTGTGTGCGGAGGTGTAGCCGTGTGCAGGGAGAGGAGGGGGGGAAAGCCGTCAGGGAAGGGAGGGGGAGACTGGGAAAAAATCGTCACATATTTCAGGCTGGCTCTATTTAAATGAGTTTGGGATTGTGCTTCTCTGGAGCAGATGGCCCTGGAGATAATGATGCCTGAGCAGCGGAGGCTGGAGCCCCTCTCTCCTGTTGCCATGGTAGGCCACGGGGCTGAAATGGATTCTGCTTATTAAATTTGCGAGCTCTTGTGTACTCAGGATGAATGGCGTTCAGTCATAAAGAGGCCCATCCTCCTAATGTGGCTGGATAGTTTTATCTTGGAAAGCCAGGCACTCTAACTCTGCCAGACGAGGGGCTCATTAACCTATTAACAGCAGCCGTGGAGGAGTTCAGCCACAGGGGCTTCGAGAGGGGTTTTCCAGGAACGCGCYCAACGCCGGCGTCCTTGGGGCACCAAACCCGGCTCACGGAGCTCAACCATCCGCCCAAAAACGGGAGTTTCTCTCAGCACAGTTTCCAGAGGGGTTTGTGTGGGATCTAACACCATCAGAGCTGCTGTCAGCTCCTGTAGGAACAGCAACGAGAGGTTGGGATTGTCCAGGCCACAAGGGCTGGCACTGGGTCACTCCTCAGGCTCTGCTTTCCACATGGAGATTACACAGAAATATGCACAGTGCACCTTGGAGCCACAGCAAGCTCTTGGTAGGACAGAGATCACGCTTTGAGACAGGGATTGAAGGAGAAAATGGAAAGATGTGAGATTTTAGAGGACAAGTTTCTTGTAGGGAAAGAGTGTAGATCTCGGTGGTCGCCGTATCATTAAAAAAATAAAAAAAAAAAAAAAAAAGATAAAGAAACATAAAAGGATTGCTGCTTTCTTCTCTGACTTTCCTGTAGGACCAGCCTTGGCTAATGCTCAAAGTGATAACTCTCTTCTGAGAGAGTAAAAACACTGCAGATTAAATAGAGCAAGCTGAAAGGCTTTACCTGAAAACATTCTTTATTCCTACAGAAAACGGTGGGTTTGATTCAAGCCAATATTTATATATCTCTTCCAGCCATGCCAGACAAACCTGGCTATTTCCAGAGCRTTGGAAACAGGTGTTTCCTTCCAGTAGCCCTTCCACACAATCCTTTCATCCAGGTTTGCTTCAGATCACATGGTGACTCTTACAGAATTACAACTKTTTTTAATCAGTGTAAAAGCAAGTTTAGTCATTATTTGAAGTGTAGTATCACTGGGATTTTGTTTTCCACTGCACTCTTCGTGTAGAGCCATGTCAAGGGTTTGGAAGAATGGAAATTTGATATGCAGTGAGACAACGTCTGTTACATTATACTGCTGTTAACTTTGATTAACCAGAGGTTGGTAAAACAGCACTGCACTATATTTAGTTTCATGGCACATTTTTTTACATGCTATTATGCAAATTTTCACATGAGCTTTATTTCAAATTCAACCCTTCTCCGTTTTCTTCCCCTGCAATCCTGCATGGCCAACAGAAGCCACCTGCCTGAGCTGTGGTTTCCTTGCTCTGGCAGCATCCACCAATCTTGTGATATGAAATAATCACATCAAGGCTTGTCAGCACTGGACTTTTTTCCCCAGGACTAACAGACAGGTGAGGAATTTCTGTTTTGGTGCAAGTCCTCCCACTCCAAGAGAGGGGATCAGAGGCCAAACAGCTGCAAATAGTTCCCTGATCTAGTGCTGGGCTTGGTCTGGAGCTGTGAAGCTGCTGGGAGATTTTCTAAGAGGAACATTTTCCCTCCCAGCATTGGATAAAGTAGGTTGGAAAGGGAAGAACTCATGGAACAAAAATTGGTGTTGTAGCTCCTCCTTCTTCCACAAAAGGTAAGCAGGAAGATTGCCCTCTTTAAACCTAAGAGCAACCTGGCAGGTAACTCCAGAGTCCCACAGAAGGGGCTGGAAATGGTTCCAAAAACCCTCCTCAGTTTTCAAATCCCTCATCACAACTGTGTAAAAGTGTATTGCACATGGCTGGGGAAAATAATCACCCATGGTGTGGGAAGATCATTCTGGCCTCTGTAAATGAAGCACAGAAGTCAAACCCAGTCAAACTTCTTGGCATTCAATCCTCCTACTTTCAGGACAGATCTCAAAGTTAATTCTCTTAATGAAATAGCAGAAAAAAGGGATGTTCACAAGAGTTGTGTTCGCTTGGCAAAGCCAGCTGAACATTTAGCTTTGACACTCCATTTCTGGGAGTGCTGAGGATCTGCATCCTGCAGCTGGCTTTGATCATCGTGTCTCATCCAGGGACCCTGGGCATTCCCCCATCAGCTGCTGGCTACAGCAGCTTGTGCATCGTAAAGCTGAGAGGATATGAAATGCAGCCTTCACTTGATATCAGCTCTTTAGCAGGCTCTGCAGATCAGAGGAGCAGAAACCTGCCCAGATTTCCACAGAGCTCTCGAAACAACCCCAGCAACACTGAGCAGAGGCAATTCGAGTCGTAGCAGGCTGGTTGGAAGTGCTGCTAAGGTGTTTATGTATTTATTCCTGTCCAGCAGTGTCCCCCAGCAGGTCTCCTGGCCTGTGCTGGCCACCAGAGCCGGGGCTGGGCTGGGGGCCAGCTCCATGGATGGATCAGGTGTCCACATGCGTAAGCCCGCCCCGGTGCCCGGTAGGTGCAGCCTGCAGGACTTATCCAGGGTCACCTTGAGTGGCTGTGTGTGAGCAGAGAGTGCAGCCAGCTCCCTGCACGCCAGGCCCGTGCTCCCAGCCCTGACCCACGGCCCYCTTTGTTCTGAAATCCCCTCCAACAGCGAGGCTGCAGGAGAGGACGGGCAAAACGCTCCTGGGGCAGCTGCCTGCGAGTGCAGCCCATAGAAAAGGGATTAGCTCCGTCTTCAAAATGCAAATCCCCTCGACACACGCCAAGCTCACGGCACTCCCGGAGCCGTTTGCCCAGTCCTGACTTACAGCTTTTACACAAACAGGAGCTCGCCAACTTAATGTCGGAGGTGCGGGCAGCGGTGAATTAAAACGGAGCCGACAAATGGAAAGCTGATTAGCAGATCATTAGGAGGGTACTGAGATGGAGGGGACACGGTGGTGGAGAAAGGTTCCTGGCCCTCACTTTGGTTTGTAGCACAACCTCCTTCCTGACTTCTGCAGCTCCTTTGCCATGTCTTAATCCCCTTGCACAGGGATTAAATGACCCCAGAGGGAAGAGGGGCTTCTGCTGAATCGCCGTGTCAAAATCCAGCCCCCAAATTAGGCAGAACAAGAAGGAATGAGCCACAGCAGGCTCCTTGTCCTCCCCAGTCACCACCTTTGGCAAGGTGACAGGAACCAGGTGATCTTTAAGGTCCCTTTCCACCCAAACTATCCTATGATTCTATAACAAGGTGACTGTGCAGCAAAACAGTCAAAAAAATTCTCTATTGCCATTAGGGAAAATTCCCAAGCACTTGTGGAGAACTGTGACTGGGAGGATTTCACATGTGCTGGACACGGAGGAGCTGTCAAGCAGAGCTTCTGGAAAGTTTGCTCAAGCAGAAAGAAAGCTACACTTTAGCCCTGGCCTTCACATTCCCATCCTGCAATCAGCCTTTACACACATTTCCCTGAACTGGACACTCATTAAACTGGGACACTTGGATTGCCAAACTATTGTTTGTCAGGACCTCACTATCCCAAAGAGACTAAGCTGTTGCAAAGGGTGGTCTTGGCCCAAGCTGTTCAGGGTGATCACTAAAGAGCCCTCAAAAGCACAGCAGWCCCAGCAGTGGACACAAACAAGAGAAGAAAATCCTTTTTTCTTCTCCAACAGAACTTCAAATGGACCAAAAGGACACTTRTGGGTTTTGGGAAGGGAAAGACTTGGTGATTTCTCACCAACATTATTTATTCCAGTTCTCTCTCCATCGTATCTTGATGAAACTGCTCAGTAGAGGCTGCCACAAGCTGGGTGCAGGAATCCTCATGTGCGTGGGCTGGCGTCAGCACAGGGAACAGCAGGAACAAGCAGGAGATGCTGAAAGAKGTAATCAAAGATCCCTGTGAATATCCTGACAGTCAGTTTTACACCTTGGGATTTGTGCAGTAAACAAGGGAAAAGCCACTTTAGAAACGCTGCAAAGGCAAGTTTAAAACACAGGATGAGGWTTGGTCTTTTCCCTTCACTACCAAACAACCTGAGATTCTCTTGCTTGTGAATGCTTCTTGTGTCTTCCCAAAGTGGGACATACCCACAAGCAATTTCATAAATTGAAGGCAAACACTYCAGTCACGAAGCCAGCTTAACTTCACAGGCAAAACAAGAACAGCATTAACCCAGCATTCTTGAAGTAACATTTTAGTTTTTCTGTTAAAAAATAAATTACTGACTGCGGGAGGAAGAAAGAAATCATTTTGCTGCGATAATTGCAAAGCACACAAAAAAAAGGTAATTTTTTGCCTGACTTACATTCAGAAATGTCTCAGCTTTTACCAAACAGTCTTGGTTACCAACAGAAAGAAAGCACTGAAATATGCAAATATTTAAAAACTAGCAAGCAAATCCCTGGAGAAGAAGGAACAAGAAAAGAAGTGGGGGAAGGAGTGCCAGTGAATACAGAGATGTCACAGGCTGGGAGCTTTTCTGAAGCCTCTTGGAAGTTCTCACCAGGGACAGCCCAGGAAAGCAATGGCATGAGGACATCCTCARGGTCCAGCTCTCAAGCACACTTGAACCTCAAAAGCAAATCGTGGCTGTGCAGGCTGTGATGTTTGCAGCAGCCTCAGCCTGCCCTCACACACACTCAGAGCAGGGTATTTAAATGTTCTTTAGTCTCCCTTAGTAGAACTGCAAAGCAGGGACAGCTCTTTCCCAGCCTGGATGAAGACCAGATATTCCAGCTCGTTTTTACACCTGGCAGATATTGAAGATTACATTGCAACTCTAAAGATTTCACCTTCTTAAGGAAATCAGCACCTGTATTCCAGACCTTTCACCCCAGTAACTTTGCCTGCCCTTGGTGAGAGGGGCTGTGCCAGGAGGCTGGTCACCCTCAGCACAAGGAAGGACCATCTGTGACATGGCCTAGCTCAGGGCAAGAACCTGGGTGGGGATTTTCCCTCTGCCCTTGTTACTGCCAGCAGTCTCAATAAACACGTGCTGCCAGTTACACCAAAGTGTTCCCATTTCYAACCTGCTTTATTGGCACTTAAGGTTTTATTCTGTTGGGCAGTGACTCGCATTGGAAACGGCCATAAAATGGGATGAGTTTGGGCTTAAAACCTGGCAAACTTGGGCAGGCTGCAAGTTCAAAGGAGGCAGAAGGAAAGATTCCTTTTGGGAATTATGTGTAGAGCTGGGACAGGAGCTCCTTGCTTGAGAATCCAGAAAATGACTACAGAAATTCGCAGAACATCCCTCTGGGTCCTAACTTAGGACTTTCCAGAGACCCAAACCACTCTGTTTCGGTGAAGGATTTCCCTCTGCTGCACAGGACCTGCAAACCCGGGCTCACCTCTCGCTCCCTGCCCTCCCCCGGTCCCTGCCGGGTGTCCCCTCGGTGCCGGTGGCCCCGGGGAGCCCCGGCCGCGGTGGGTGGGTGGCAGAGGCGGGCCCGTGCGAACCCCAGGAGCTGGGCACATTCTCTTCCCTGCGCGCTGACACGGCTCCGCTTTTGTTTCCTGAGTAAATAGAAAAGCCACGGTGGCAGGAAGGAGAAAGGCAAGGCAGGGCTCGGCAAGCAGCGCCTGTTTACAATGACAAAGGGCTCTGCCACACTTAGGGGAGGAAATTTTCCTTCCAGACTTCAGGGCTCATTAAGTGAGTGGGCATAGCTAATAGGCTTTGTGTGCGAACGGCCCCAGCCTTGCAAGGTCCAGCTGTCACTGGGGCGAATGTCAAAAATAACAGCGGGCTCAGCCATTCTCCACCCCGCTCGGGCTTTAAAATTTATCTTTAAAAGGGGGAGGAGCAGGCAATGAAAAGTAGCAAGCAATTAATGGGAGACAAAAGCAAATGGACCCGCCGGGGCTGATTGAGGGAGGGGGGAAAAGTCCCCCCCAGAGCTTGGCTGGAGGGTTGGTGGGGAAGAAATAGAAAAGCTGGAGAAGCCTCCTGACGAGCAGAAACTCGTTGCGGTGATAAACGCGCGGGGCAGGGCTGGGAGGATGCTCAGGAATTGAAGGTGCCGGCGGCTCCTCTCTCCCGGCCGGGCAGATGCAGCCGCCTCCCTGCCACGCTCCTCCTCTSCCCGAAATCTCCCTCGCAGATGGTGACTCCCAAACAGCGAGCACATGTCTTCCCTCGGATAATCCCGGGGTCAGGCTCCTCCGAAGTTTAGTCTCTCGCTGCCAGCAGCAAGCTGACAAAATTATGCAGAAATAAATATGCTTCCATGTTTAACTTTTCTCTTTCACCCCCGTCCAATCTCAGCCTGCCCTGAGATGATATTTGCATGCGTTTGGTTTATCCCCCTGTCAGCTCCGTCTGGAGGGAGACGCACAAATGGCTCGTTTGAGGGTATTTGTGATTCATGTGATGCATCAATGGGGAAAAAAAAAAGGATTTAAAATCTCCAGAACTTTTAATAGCTTACAGAGTCTTGGCACCCACAGTCCCACGGAACGTGCCTACTGTATTTTTAGCTGACCTCAAGCTGACTTTGATTTCAGGCAGCAACATCCCACACTCTCAGAGCTTTTCTTTGTCTTAAAGAATGTACCCGCACTGCAGTCACCCACGTTCTTAAAACACAAGGGTACACCCCTTCACTTTTCCTGCTGAAAACTGKTTTTCCATGGATCTTGCAGCTGTTGGGTCCCTGCACCCAGGCGAGATGGTGCTCGATCAGCCTGAGCTCGTGACATTTACACAGCACTTTGCTACTTCTGGGTGGAAGACACGAGCTTCTGGGTAGAGGACACGAGCGTCTGGTTCTGTACATCAGACAATTTAGGGATCAAACTGTGGYTTTCAGAACAAGAAGTTCTATCATTGTAAAACTCCTCTTGATCCCGTGTCTGAAAAATCGGCGTCCTGAAACAAAGGCACCTGCAGGGCGTTGGCCTAAGCACAAGGGTTTAACCCAATGGTTTAACTTCATTTCTCTTTTTGGCAATGAAAGTTCAACCCACAGCACTCCCAGCACTGCAGAAGTACAGGCTGGGCCTTTCCTGCCTCCAAGAACAGGAAGAGCTCCAGGTTTTTGGGAAGGGCTGGGATGACCTCCCAGCACTGGCAAAGGATGCCTGTGAGAAAACATTCCTGGAGGAATTCAAGGCACCTACTCCAGAGCCAGACAGCCTTGCAGAGGAGATGCTGACACATCTGATTACATTCTGATGTTTAACAACAGTAGCACACCTTTCCCATTCCACATTGCATTCCCCGTTTTCTCATGTGCAGATATTCTATGATAAAAGACAAAGACCCTTGAGAAGTTTTGGGTTAGTTTGAGCCTCAGAATATGGCCACAGAAGAGGTGAATCATGCCTGGAAATCCTTGAGGGTGCCTGAGAACAGCACAGAAATTTTGCCTGCATGAGTCACRCCGGGGAGAGCTGGAGCTCTCAAAAGACGCAACAATACACCTTGATGGGAAGGAAGCGAGGAGAGGGAGCCTACTCCAAACACATCTGCTCAGATCCAGGGTTCAGCCTGTTGCACTTGTATGGGGAAATCTGTGCAAACAAACAGTTATTGAATGGGTCAACTGAGCAGAGCGGCTGAAGGAGCGGAACAATGGGGCGGTTTATTCACTTAATGTATGCCAAGGCCATTCACCAGGCAAGCACCTCTCGAGGAGCCACGTGACAGACAGACTCAGTTTGCGGTGTGCCGAGGGTCTGCAGTTTGCCTTTGGGGTGCCACGGAAGGGGTTTGTTGATGGCAGTGGCAAGGACGGCGAGGGAGCGGCCCCATTCCCAGCACCCCCCCTGTGCTGGGGTTTTGTTCTCTCTGATTGCACCTTGGGAGGAGAGGCGTTTTCTGGGCTCCTCACTGAAATATGATGCTCGTATCTCTGTTTTTTTTACCCCTCTGAGCTCTTTGGAAAGCTTGAGAAGCCAGTGTGTGCTGCTGCACAGTGCCATGTGTCCCTCTGTCACCAGCYCCTCCATCACCAGTGTCATGTCAGGTGGGATTTGGAGTCCAGCAGCAGAGGCAACACAGAGCTGTTGGCATCTGGGGAAGAGAACACAAAAAGCAGGGARTGAATTCAGGGTTTCATTCATAGTCAGCCTCAGCCTTCTGGATGCTGCAAAACACTCAGAGGTTCAGCTGTACAAACAGTGGGTTTGACRAATCCATCCTCCCCTTCTGCCCAAGGACCCTTCATGGCCACTCASAGCTTCCCTGCATTTATTTGCTATTCAAACAGATTTGATGGATAACTTTTCTTTAAAGTAAAGTGAGTTGATGGACCATGGCAGTCTCCAGTTGGAGTCTCTCTGCTGAGTGGAGGGGAAGGGATCACAGGCTGCTCTTGGTCCCTGCCCGTTGATGGAAGGTTTGTCCAACTCTGCTTAACTTGCAAAATCCACTGCTGGTGGGGAATGAACMCCCTCGACACAGGGTGGGACTCAAGGGTGGTGGGACAGGGTTTGACACTATTGGCACAGTCAGGTGGGGGTTTGCTCAGCACAGATCACCCAGAGCAGCCAGACTGCTGGTGAGCAGGATCTAACACCTCTTCGAGGTACTACTCCAGATTTTCAGCATAAGACAACAGCAGGGGCATTCAGGAGAACAGGCTGATGAGGAAGGGAAGAGGAGGAACAAGAGAAGTGGCAGGAAAGGGAGAAAGAATAAGCAGACAGGGCAGGATGGCGCTGCACTAGGGGGAACATCCCACACCCCAGGCTTGCTGTGCTGGAGGCTGGGCCAGCCTGGCTGCTGGGCCCCCAGTCTGCCCAAAGGAGACAGAGCTTTGGGGGGCACACATTGTGCAGCCTCACCTCTCTTCCCGCACCCAAAGTCCCCTTCCCCCTCGGGCCGGGGCTGACAGGATTTCCTACGCATCTGTATGCAAATGACGGGCTGACGCACCGGGAGAGGAGGCACTTTGTTCCGAGCATCCCGGCACAGCTGCTCCGCTTCCCGGGGCCGGGCGGGCCCGGGCCCCTCCGGCCAGACACAGCCCGGGGCTGGGGACGCGGCCACGGCAGCTAAAACACGGCACAAATTCAGGCAAAGAGCCCGCGTACTGCCCGTTCCGCAGCGTCTGCCATCAAGGGTTGAAGGGTCTTGGACAGGGRCGGGGAAAAGCCAAACTGCCTTTATAAAGTACCGGGGTAGGTCTTTGGGAAATCAGAAGGTAAGGAAGGACAATGCCTTGTTAAAGACCAAACCAGAATATTTTCTGTATTGATGTGTCCAGCCCAGTGTCTATCAGTCTGCTCCCACGCTGGAAGATAATTTCTTGCAGCTGAGACTTGGTGGCAGAGCTTCAGTTCCCTCCAGCCCCCGAGACACAAAGCACAGTCCCCCCAAACACGATACCTCTGGATTTCTTCATTGTCTCAGCCAAACCACTCCTCCTTCTGCCTTCTCTTTGGATTTTTTTTCAGTTAGAAACCCATCACATTCTGGGGGGAAGAAAACCCAACAGTGTCTATTGTCTCAGAAACCTGTTTATTTTCAGCCAGAAGTGTTTACAGGGCCCTGGTGAGTTCCCAGCCATCTCTGCAAACCGAGAAACCTGAAAAGCTCTGGGAGGTGATTTTTCAATCGACCAAGACAGGAGCACTAGAAATCCCTGCTGGTGTTAAAAACGACCCATTCCTCCCCAAAACAGAGACCAAGGTTTGAGCTGCTGGCCCTGAGGAGTTGAGTGGGGTAAGTGACGGGGTGGGCAAACCTGGGCAGCCACCACCTCCCTTCCTCACTACTGGAAATTACAGCAAATATTGGGGGACCAATGCGAAACACCCCATTAAGGTCATACAGGATATGCAAAAAAAACCCAACAACAACAAAATAAAAGGTGGTTTTTTTTACCAGCGTCAGGTTTACGGTTTGGCTCCGTCTGAGGCCAGGGTGACCAACCTGTGTGCAAACCCCTCGTGCCTCTCTGGTGCATCTTCCACCCCAGTTGTCATTTGCAACTCAAACAGCCGGTGCCTCGGGGGATCTGTTTATTTTCTCCTTTCTGCTGGACGAGATTCTCTGGCTCAACACTTTATAAAAGCAGATTTTATTTTTCCCTTCATCCCATGCGACACAGATGCAAATGGGGAACAGTAGGATGCCAGCTTATCTTTTATTTGTGCTTTTAGGTTATAATTGCAGTCTGAATCACTGACTTTTAAGTTACGCTGCATTCTGCCTCAGCAGAGAAAGGGAGAGGAGCGGAAACGGGGAATGATCCCTTGAAGTTCAGTAACACCAAGCAGCTTTGCTTTCAGACAAAAAGGCATTTGCAAGTGTTCCTCCCATCCGTTAAAGGCACAAACTATTGCCCTGATGAAATAATAAAGAGAGTTAATTGAGATGGTGGGGCTGGGGGCTCGGGGGAGGGGGGTGGGACTCTAACAAGAAAGGCTGCTCCGGTTCCTGCGTGACCATTGTGCTCAGGATCGTGCTATCCATTTTCTGGCTCCGGTTTGGGGGAGTTCAGACCGTTTTACCTCACCCTAAAAACCAGCATTTCGGTGGGCTGCAAAGCTGAGCTCTGCAGCCGCCTGAACCCCACGAGGGAACGTCACCGCTGCCTGGCTGCTCTCACCGCATCCATCCCATCCCCTCCCATCCCATCCCATCCCGCGGGGGCTGGCGAGTCCAGCCGTGCCCTGACCTGCATTAACACTTCCCGCAGGAGCCGGGGCTGCCGGCCCCGCTCGGCCGCAGACAGGGGAGGCAATAAAGCCATCCCAGCCCTGCCGGCTGCTCCGGCAGCGTGCGAGACGCCTGGAGAGCCCGGCCATCCGCTCCCTCCTCGGGGATGGAGAGTGTGAAGTTACAAATCCCCGAGCAACGCGGGCTTAGCCGTGGAAAGGGTATTTGCACTCARTGCCGAGTCCTAATTTCCTTTTGAAGGCTCTACATGTTTGATTAGCCAACTTCGGCAGCCCCTTAGCATCAGGTCAGGGTAATTAGAGACCTTGTGTTAATGAGTAAACAATGGCTCAAAAGCCTAATTGACACTTGCAAGCCCGTGCGTGTTGCTAATTGCCAGAGCCAGAGCCACGGCCCCGCTGCTAACCCGTGTTAAAGCCTGCCCATGAATGAGTTATCCCCTGTACCGGCACCGCCGCGACATCCCCGGCACCGGGCAGGGAACGCCGGGCGCTGGGATGGGCGAGGCGGCACGGAAAGTGTCGGAATGGGTGCTCTGTGCCTTTCCCCCTCCCTGCCAAAGGTCTGTCCCGAGGCTGCCGAGCAGACAAAGCCACCGCGCCCTGCCCCCGGCAGTGACCCCGCGGGACCACCCTCCTCGGAGGGCAAGGGCAGCGGCTGKCCCCGCTCCGGCTGCGCTCTCAATCTTCCCCGCACAAACAAAGCCTGTCCCGGCACAGCGGGTCCCGGCCAGGGGGCCGGGGCAGCGCTGTCTGGTGGGAAGTGTCAAGACCGGGTCGCACGGCAGAGAGTCCTGGAGGAGCAGGGGTGAAAGGGCAGCGCTCCCGTCCCACCAGCCGCCCTCCCCGCCGCTCCTCCTGCCCTTTGCTCCTCTGTCTCGGGACGAGGGAAATCCCAGCACAAGTCATGGGGTATTTCTCTCCCAGAATAATTTATGGACACAGCATCTGCTGGACATGGGGTGGACAGCGGACTTAAACTCAGCTTTCACACCCCCTAGCCTTGWTCACAGTAAATTTGGGTGTTATTCRGGCAGTTSGACTAGATGATCATTGCAGGTCCATTTCAACTSGAATATTCTATTCTATTCTATTCTATTCTATTCTATTCTATTCTATTCTATTCTATTCTATTCTATTCTATTCTATTCTATTCTATTCTATTCTATTC
>CADDXX010000061.1:2499542-2525876 GCA_902810485.1 Alauda arvensis
GKTTTTTTAAGGTCCCTTCCAACCCAAACCATTCTGGGATTCATGATTTGGCATCCCACCCAAACCTCTKGCAGAGCAGAGGGGACAGGGTTGGTCCATAACCAGCAGTATCCTGAGCCCGTCCTCCTCTGCATACACAGTGATAAAATGGACCATGAAAGTTTATCAGCCACGAACCCAATAACTGTTTACATGTATTTATTATGCACCTATTTGTGGTCTGYAACCCTTCTCGCAGTGCCCTGTTCATRGCAGTCACTSTCCTGTGCTGGGGCCCTGCAGTCTGACACTGCCCAGTGCAGGCCTGGGGTGGGAAGGTGTTTCTGGAATCAGCCTGCATGGAAAGGACATAAAGAAACAGCTGAGTAACACTCGAGCCCAYGGGACCATGAGATACCAGGAATCCTCCACTTGTTTTGAGGCATTGGGTGAGGACTCTCCAGCCTGGCAAGAGGAGCCATCACATGGCACAAACCCAGGCCAAAGGGCTCCTCTGGATAAAAATAACTCTTGCAAAGGGAGGAACACAAACAGAAGGAGTTGCAAGCTGTGAAAAGAGTAAAGAGAATCTAAGATCCCCCAAATGAAGTGAATTGGCTGCCTTTGCAGCCCCCTCGGGTGAGGTCCCAGCCCAGAGCTGCTGCTGATCYGTGCTGGGCCAAGCAGGAGCAGGGGCAAAGCTCAGGAGAAGGTGATCCAAGCCCTGAGCAGCCTTTTSTTTTCCAGGCTCAGACACACGTTCCACTGTTTCCACTGCGGGACACTTCTCTTTGCTCAGCGCAGAAGAGATCAAAAATAATGAACTGCTTGCACGCTCCCTGCATATGCAGACCTGTATTTACATATGGAAATTAAATCCTCGGGTAGGCAAAGCCAAGCACATCCAATGGATTTACATCAGGCTCCTCACTGAGGCTTGCTTGGAAGTGTCTCCACAGTGCCARGGCTCACGGGCTGGGTCACAGCAGGTCCCTGAGGGGCTGGTGGCAGGGGGACAGGGAGGTGTTTGAGGATGCTCAAGTGGCACTGTGGTTGTCCCTGCAGCAAGGCCAGGTCTGTCCTCCTCAGAATGGAGATTGGACCCAAAACCCCTCCGTTTGCTAAAGAAGAGCTCTGCACCCTATTTAAAGGACAGTGCTGCCTRTTAAGCAATTTACTCATTTCTAATTAGGATTGTTCACTACAGCGGGTTTTGCTCTTGCAGCTGAGTGCTCACAACTGGCCACAGGCTCAGCAGGAGGAAAAGAGCTTCAAACACCCATCCTCTGCWAGCAGAGGCCTTTTGTGGCACTCAAAACTACAGGGAGAAAGCAACAGCCCCCAAAATGTGAACTGTCCCTTTAATTTCTGCCAAGGCTAAAGCCCACAGACTACAAAAACAACATTTTAATTTAAATTCCGATTCCACATTCATTCATGGGAGCTGGCTCCGAGCGGGGATTTCATTAAAGGCTTTAATAGATTTTATAGGACTTGTCAGATCCGGAAAGGTTATGGAGCAAATGCATTTTCTCTGCTTCCAGAATTTCAACAACGGCTCGGTAAACAAATTTACCATGAAAATGCAAAGAGTCCAACCTTGTACAGACAAGGAGAAATGAACTTCATCTGAGTGACTTAAAGGCATCAAAATTCCCTCTCTGTCCCTTCCCAGCTCACTTCCCTGCACTCTTTTCCCTTGGCACACTGTGCAGCTTAGAACAGGTTTCTTTCTTTTTTTGGTGGAAAACCAGAAAAGGAGAAACATCTTTTTTCCATGGATCACACTTGGATTCAGAGCTGTTMATAAATAATGGCAGCTTTAGCAGCAGTGCAGGGGTGAGGGGCTTAGAGGGGCTGCTAAGAGAGCTCTCATCCAAGATCAGCTCAGACCTTGAACTGCTGACTGACTCAGGACAGGGAGTGATGCAATGTTTTTCCAGAAATCCCTGGGTGTTGGAGGACAGATGTGCTTCAGGGGGTGAAGGTGGTGTGGTTGGGAGAGTCGAGCAGACAGGAGAGTTGGCAAGAGCCACACCTTTGCTCCTGACCCCTGAAGGCCCTCGTGAGCCCTGCCTCATCTTCTTCTTGACCAGCCCCTTCATTCAGCCAGAGAATGAAGCTGATTTTGGCTGAACAGCCATAAATGCACAAGTTCTGACAAAACATTTTTTTCCCAGAGTCTTTTCTACCTGCATTTCAGCCCTTGACAAATCAGGCTTGAAGGCAGGTCCCAGTGTCAGGCCCAGGGCTGGGCAGTGCAGGCAGATGTCCCACCTTGGGGACATCCACCACAGGCTGCAGGATCCGTGCTGGGGTGGCTGCACTCACCAGGCAGTGATGGGGAAGTGTCTGGCATCACTGGTGAGAGCCAAACTGCAGGAATCAAAGGCTGATGCCTTGGCAACCGAGTCGCAGCAATGCTGAATAAAGTGAAGAAAAGGCCTCTTGTTTTTGGATGAGCTCTGTAAACAGAGATGAATGTCAGAGGAGATTTTACCCGAGCATCGTTCAGAGGCTGTATAGTGGCATCACAGAGAGAAATCAGCTCGGAGAAAATTATAGCTAATGCAAACCTCCAACCAAAACCTCTTTTTTTTTCTGCTAGAGGGTAAGACAAGTTGATGACTTTATTATTATTATTATTACGATGGTTATTTTCCCTCCTTATGACTTTGCAATTTGAGATTGACAGGTCCTAACACAGCTGCTCTGGATGCTTTCCCAGCTCCACAAAGAGAGAGGCAGGGTGGAAAGCAGCCAGGAGGTTCGAGAGCCACTGGTGGGGCGGGAGTGGGACTGAGACCCCATAGATGTGGGACCCTGTGCCGAGAGGTGTCGAACATCTGGGAGCCCCTTTCACTGGGAACAGGCTCTGCAGGTGGCTGGGACGTGGCTGGGAGCTATGCTGTAATTATAGGAAGCTGGGGAGAGAAGCAGATTTAAATCAAATGACTGCTGAGTTAAAGCATGAGGATTCCTATGTAATTTATGGTGCATTAAATAGCCTAAATATTCTCTCCTCATGAGTTGCTCTAATAGCTAATAGCTCTCGTTTCAAGGCAGCGTTCTCTGTGATTCACCTTCATCTAGATTTTTCTTCCTAGCTGGCGTGCACCACAGTAAAATTTCCTCCTCCAATGAGCGGTATTTTCTTCAAATTACCCAAGTTCTTTAGGACATCCACTTGCTAAACTCTGGTTGCATTGACCAAAAGTGAAACTTTTAAACAAATTCAGCAAGTAGAGTCTCAAAAGCACCTGAGGAAGGTTTTCATGGCTGTACCTGGGAGACATGGATGGATGGATGGATGGATGGATGGATGGATGGATGGATGGATGGACAACGGATGGATGGATGGATGGATGGATGGATGGATGGATGGATGGATGGATGTGGCCTCAGGGTCCTACAGACACACCAGGGACACACTGACTGCTATCTGTGAGGTGTCAAACAGCCTGGGTGGAGTTTCTGAAGACTCACCCATCCCAGCTGAAGAAGGGTCACAGACGATGCAGTCAAGCACAAGGCAGTGAAAGCCGTGTGCCATCAGCTGAGTGTGATCAGCACAGCAGAGCAGAAAGTCAGAGAGGRGAGTGACAGGAAAACCTCTGGATATCCCTGATCCAACCTCCTTTCTGACAAGGGATTGAAGTTAACTCAGGATGCTGGAGCCTTGCCCAGTCAGGTGTTGAAAACCTCCAAGGATGGACATGGCAGAATCTCTCTGCCTGCTGTCCCCTTTACCAGGAGCCACTTTACCCTCTTGGYTGTGAGGAACCCGTTTGTACCACARCTTCTGGGCTGCTCTGATGTGTGGTTTGCTGGGATCATCCCCCTTCCACATCCCCATGGATACTTGCAGCTGTTTCCCATGCAGATCGCTGGAAGCAGRAGCATGCACAGAAAATTCTCTCAACCCATTCATCGAAGCCTTCCAAGCGACCTAAGCCCAGCCACGGCTCTGAGCTGACCCAGAAACCCAGAGCCAGCAGCAGGAAAATCCTACCCAGAGCAGAAGTCACAAAGAAATAGGGAAATCTTTTTCCTGCTGCCATCTACAGTTTGGAGTGYGGCAGGAGGCTGAGAGCCGGGGGAAGGCAGGGAAGGGAAAGGCTGAACTCCAGCTCTTCCCAAGGAAGGCTCCTCCAGCAGCTCCCGGGAAGCTGCTGCCATCTACTGATGTGAGAGCGGCCCTGTGGCACGGGGATCAACAGGCAGGGGGGAAATAACTTCATGGCACATGAGCGACACACACTCCAGAGAGAGCGGGAGACTCAGTCCCCACTCTAAAAATCTTCTCCCAAAGCCCGATGTGCTGCACAGCGTGTCCTGCTCTGCTGTTTCTCCTTGGCTGAGGTGAGAGGACACCCTCGGGCACCTCCTTGGGGCCTCTTTGAGCTGGGTTTTCCAGCATTAATTTGTCGTTGCAAAAAGCCTTTCCCTGCTGAGAGGAGCACCCTGAACCCCAGTGACGCTGGTCCCCAGCACCACCCTGTACCATTCTAACGAGATTTTTAGTGTCCCCAGGGATTTTCTCCCAAATCCTGGTGGAATAGAGCTCTGCCATGCCAAAAACAGGGGGAACGAGATGTGCACAGGCAGGGCGGGGTGTCCAGGAAGATTCCTGCCCTTCCCCATTCCCCCCTGAAACTCGCCCAGAACTAAAAGCTCTTACATGGTGTTTTTGGAGCAGGGTGGTCTTCACCTCCCCTGCCCTGGTCTCCTGGTCGGATGTGATGGCATGAAGGAACAGTGTCCTCTCAGTGCCATCCCCCTCAACTCTGAAAACTTCTCTGCAAACTCCAGATGGGATTTCAGTCCTGTTCCTCCTCCAGGAGCTCTGACATTTTTAGTGCCTTGCATATCTTCTTCCAGAAGTAGCTGGTGGCAAATGGAAGAATCCCTGCATCTGTGTCTCCCTGGGCACCATGTGGAGCTTTTGCATGAGGAAAGGAGAAAGGAGGAGAATGGCTGAGTAACTTCCTGGATTAGAGTCAAAAAATCCCGTTCTGTGTCATCTTTGGCTTCCTCTGCATGATTAAGTTGTACTTTCATCCTCCCCAGGCAGCTTTTCCTGCTGTTTCTCCTCCCCTGTGCAACTTGGGTGGTGGGTGGGATGGAGAGAGGAAGTCAAACCCCACCAAAAGGCCAGGACAGAGCTGTTCCARCCAAGCAGCAATGACAAGGGGTCACACAGAGCTCAGGTGACCAMGGATTTGCAGCAGGGGCCAGAGCAAGCAGGGGCTTCCCAAAGGAGCTGCCACCCAAGTGAGAACTGTCATTAAACAGGGTTCATGCTGCAGAGCTCAAAGGGATACAATCTAATGCAAGGGGGGTTGAAAAGAACAGTAATAAATGACTCTGAAGTTAATTTTGAGGTGGTTTGACTTGGGGATGCAGAAGGAAGGAGAGCAGGACGGGCCCCACCCAGGAAAGCTGCGTGGGGATCCTGTTCAGGCACACAGGGGAGTGACAGAGCTCCAGGATTAACAAAGCAGGGGGAATACACAGCGGTCTGTGCTCCAGGGGAAATGAGGTCAGGCTCTCTCAATGCATCCCTCTGCAGGCAAAGACAACTCCAAAGTGCCTCAGACTCRCTCAGGAAGGTTTCCAGGGACTAAAAGGACCCTCTCAGTTCATCCYCCTCCTTCAATGCAGGCTTTGTAGTGCTCCCACTTCCAGGACAGGCAATATTCCTTCCTGCTCTGYCTTCCTCCAGCCTCAGGGCTGCAACAGAGCTGGGTTTGTTGGGGTGGCACAAAGGGAGCACAGAGCATCTCCCCCAGATGTGCRGCCAAGCACATCCCTCCTCCAGCTGCCCCCTCCCACAGCCAGCCCTGCTCTGCCACACTCAGCATAAAACACCGATTTCACATCCCCAGCCTAAATATCAGCTCAGTTTGGCCTGGCAGCCAGCACCACCCAGGTCTGTGCTGTGCCCACGCTCCTCTGAGCCCACCCTGCAGCGCCCTTTGTGCCTCACAGCCACCCCAGGGTCACTGTGCTGCTCCCACCTCGGGACAGGGGGGGATCAGGGGGCAGAGGAGTGTGAACACTCATCCATCATAAAGATTTTGCAGAGTGAAATCACTTCCCTCCATGAAACAGCCAAGAAGGCACCAGGACAGCCTGGCTTTTCCAGGCAGTAAAGGTTTAAAAAGCCRTATTTTGAGAGGGAACTCAGTGGCGCAGAGCCTCAGCAGGCTGTGAGGCTTTCCCAGCATCATCCCAGCAGCAAACTAAATTATCATGTCTGACATTTCCCCCGCACCCCCAAAGGCCAAAATAATTCCTTYGCTCTGGATACAGATCAGTTGGCAAACAAGCTTTCAGACACAATTATTTTGCCCTGAGAGGATTCTGCAGCTGCTCCTCTTTTTCYTGGGATCAATACCTAAAGGATAATCCTGCAGATTATCCTACAGTTTGGTGCTGTTAGCTCAAGCTCCCTTGTTTGCTTTATTTCCTTTAAGAATTACAACTCCTTCTGGTTGGGGGAAGGAAGTGTGTTTATATTCTGTATTTCCACAAATGAGACCTGGCATCATAAATTGTCTGTAGTTGCTTGGAGATGGATTTTGTTGACTTTTTAGTTAAATTGAAACCTTTTCTGAGCACATACCGATTTCAGGTGGTGAGTCATTCCTTCCCAAAAGAGCAGAGCAAACAATAGCTACCACTTAAACAAAAACAGAGCAGATTTACTTTCAAATCCAGCACCTATAGTCTYTTAAAGCAAATCAAATCTGTGGGAGTTTATTCTCCTGCAAAGTCCCACAGGCCTAAGGCAGCAGAGATCAGAAAGCTGCTCTGTGTTTTGGAGGGTTATTTTTGCTTGTTTTGAACAGTTCTGAACATCCAGAATAGCAACTCKTGACTATTTGTGGCTAAAAAGTTCCCCAGGTGTAAACTTGAAGTGATGGGAGAATATCTCTGCTACTCCTGGGACAGAGTGGATGTTCCTAAAATAAAGTTCTACCTCAGAATAACTGCTTTAGAGTATTTGTTTTCTGTCCAGCAAATCAAGATTCAAAAAGCTCCACAATAYATCAAAGGCATCCTACCTGTGGGATGAAGGACTCTTCAAAACCCGAGGGACTTCTGAGGGATGGCTGGAGCTGTAGTGATGGGACAAGGGGCAACAGCTTCAAACTGAAAGTAGATTTAAATTAGATGTTTGGAAGGAATTCTTCCCTGTGAGGTGATGAGGCCCTGGCACAGGTTTCCCAGAGAAGCTGTGGGACACATCCCCAGAAGTGTCCAAGGCCAGGCTGGACAGGGCTTGGAGCATCCTGGGACAGTGGAAGGTGTCCCTGCCCATGGCAGGGGAGTGGAACAAGATGAGTTTAAGGTCCCTTCCACCCCAAACCATTCCATRATTCAATTAATTTGAGGACTTCAAAAACCCCCCTGTGACCAAGGTGGACACCTGGAGCTCCAGGTCCCTCTCTTGATCTCCAGAGGCAGAGCAAGGTGACATTTTGTGTGTGAGCTCCAGGTCAGCACACAGAACCCCCAGATGGCACAGCACCACACCAACGTGGGGTTCAGCTGGCAGCAGCCACCTCCCAAAAMCAGCAAACACCCCCAGGTACCACACACCCTCTGCTCCCCCGCCCTGCTCCTTCCACATCCACCGAGATCCTGCACAGGAACACCGGGAGCACCAAAAATCCATCAGGGAAGGGCACTGGAGTCGCTGCAAACGCCACGTTCCTTCCGAGATGTGACACCGAAACTGCAGCTTGAGCATCACGTTAGCCCCGTGAGACACGAAGGATTTACAGCCACCCCTTCCAACGCCTCGCAAATTTGCTTTTGGAGCTCCCTGTGAGGTACAAAGTAAGAAAAGGCATTTTTGGGTACGGAAGCTGCCAGGCAGGTTCCACAGGCGACACGGCGACAACCCCACAAGGTGGCAGAGCTCCATCGCGCATCGCCCRACGCACCGGGGGAGCCTTAAACTGGGACAAATCGGGTGTAAATCTGCTCGGAAAACAGAAACAACAGTTCTTGGGGTTTGGGAACAGGTGAAAAGAATAGAAAAAAACCTTCTTTTTCCTCTCTCTCTTTTTTTTTTTTTTTTTATTTTATTTTGTGTCTGCACTCAGGTTTCTGAGAGAATTTTTGCTGGAAGCTGTCAGGAAGTTCTTAACCCGCTCAAGGGAACTGTAAACTGGGAAAGAAAATGCAAACTCTCAAGCAGGGAAATGTTGCTTTTATGAATTATAACAGTGCTCCAGAAGTGAAGGGGGGAACAACTGGGATTTCAGGTTTTCAGGTTTCTTTCTGTTCAGAAATGAGAAATTTCTTCCTGTCTTCTCTGTACCTGCCCCACTCCAGCTCAGTTAAACAACTGGCAATAAACTGGCCATAAATACATTTCAACAGGAGATTAACACTAAGTTTCTAAGCTTCAGAACAATTACATTAAAAAAAAAAAAAAAAAAAAAAAAAAAAAGAAAGGCTAAAGAACCAGGAAGAAAAAAATAATCAGCATTATCTTGTCATAGTTCTTGATCAGTTGAGGAAGAACAATAAAATAACTCCAACTTTCAGCYCYRCTGTCTCCATCATTCTGGGCTGGGCAGAGGCAGATTTGGTTTAGTTTGGGTGAAGCAGCACCTTCCTGTGCTGTGCAGTGATGTCCTTGGACCTCAGAGCAGACTCTGGATCTGTGGATCTGTGGATCCCCTCCCTGCCATCCACTTCCTTCCTGCAGGACTCGAGTCTCCCTTATCACAGCTCAGTTTGGAGCTGGCTCTGGGCTGAAACAACCACCAGGACACCAACCTGGAGATTGGTCTGCAGAGGGGAGAAGTGAATCACAGCCAGCCCAGCAAATGGACAAATGGRAGCTTTCATGCCCAGAAATCAGAGGGATGTGATCTTTAAAAAGAATTGCTCTCTGAAGTGAGGGGGAAGCTTCAGGAGGAATTTTTCACCGGAGGAAGTCACTCTCCAAGAAAAGGGATAATTTCCTAAAGCAAAATGAAAACTTCCGTCACTCAAACACCCAAATCAGCMGCCTGACAAAACAGTTACTGTAGCAACAGGTGGGAAAAAATGCCACGGAAAACTCAGACATTCCCCTACCCCCCAGTAAATCGAGGAAGAGCAGTTTCAAATTGCACTGAGYGTCACASRGATGTGCAGTGGCTCAGCCTCCTCRGSGGKGCTGTGCTGGGATGCTGCAGAGCCAGGGCTGAGCTCACAGTTTGGTTTTGCAAACCCTTCCTCTCCATCAGCCTGAGAAGAGCTGGGGAACTCTGACTGATTTGTGAGGAGCTTTCTTGGCCTGCTTTCCAGGAGGAGGAGAAAGCCTTGGAGGAAGCTGCAGTGTGAGTTGTCCAGGAAAGGGAAAGAAAAAAGTTTTCCAAAACCAAATCAAATTTATAATAGACAGATTTAGCCCATGGGGCCAAAGAAATCCAAATGCATTTGCCCTCAGCCCCTGAGCAGTGCATTTCCAAGGAGTTTTCCCAAAAATGGCATTTCCAGCAGGGCTGATCTGACCTTGAGCTATGCAAAGCAGCCCAAATCAAACACACTCCAAGGGCCATGAACCTCAGCTTCCCTGGGCTGAGTGCCCCAGGGCTCCTCTGTGAGARAACAGACACAAAAATCCCAATTTCYGCAGCCATGGCACACACTGCCCCTGAAATTCCGTTGACTCCTGCCTTTCCTTTCATTACCTCTTCAGTTAYTTGCAATAATTGTATTTGTGCTGGAGAAGAACCATCAGTGTGGGGGTGTCTCGTGGCTGAGGAGGCTCTTGCTGCCAGGACAAGCAGGAAAGGCTYTGCAGATCACAAACCCTGCAGGTCCCCCCAGCACTCTGCAACCTGCACATCCTCCATCCTGAGCATCACCCCTGCCCCTGGAGCTCCACATCCCCAAAGATGGGCTGCAATAAGGGCCGTGTTTGCTGCTGGYCAGTGAAACTAAAACAGAACAACCTCTGCAAACATCACACCTCTCCACAGAGACCACAGACAGACCAAACAGTGCTCTGCCTTTTCATAAAAGCAGCCTTTGCCTGCTCCAGGAGGTAATTACTGACTCCACAGATGCCTCTGTCATCCCATTTGTGGGTATTTTTGTCTTGCCAAGGAGCCAGAACTCTCCTGTGAGCCCCATTCTGCGCTGTCTGTTCTGAAGGGCTCATCCATCCCTCATTTGCCTGGCTTCATATGTTGCTTTTATGCCTTTTCCTTAACAAAGCAGCTTTAAATTCTGATTCTGGTGCTTCCAGTTCTCAGAAACAGCACAAAAAAAGGATATTACAGTCCCTCAGGTTTATATAAACATGTCCTTTTTATTAACCTTCATCAGGACTGTCTGAGCTGAAACGCTAACATTTGGCAAAAAAAAGCAGCAGAAAAGGTTCAGGCAGCTCTTTTAGGTAGGTCAGGAGTAAGGTGCTTAATTAAGGGAAGAGTTGTTTCATGGCTGAAAATCTTCTCTTTGGTGACTTGTTTTCTTCCTCCAGGTCTTTCTGCTTGCTCTAACAATCCTCCCACAATCCTACGGACTGGCAAAGCCCCACCAGCACCCATTAAAAAGTGTTTCASTTCTCTCCTTCTCTGCATCACTTCAAGGAATCATACAAAAAAAAAAAATCTCCCTCCAAAAAATGTTTGTTTTTCTCTTTTTCCCAAAACTCTCACTTCCAGCCTGTAATTCTGGCTAATTTATAACACACCACTGCAAAACAACACTGAATTACAGAGAAAGACCATGGGAAGCTTTGACACCATTAGTGTTTGGGAGAATTAATGGGAGCAGACTGTTAAATATGATTATTTTCCTCTGTCTTTCCTTAGGGTGCCGATCACTGGAGCACAAGTGCCACGTGCATTAATTAATTGAAACAACACATTTACATGATTAGGGACTAACTCCTGTGCCTCTCCATTGACTAATTAGTGTATCTATAGATCTATTTAGAAAGAAAATACCTTGGGGAAGGCAGGAGCCTTCAGAGTTTATTTCATATAARCTGGCTGTCAAATTCGGGGATTAGGAAAATGTTCACTTCTCCCTTCCCTCCCCTGGCACTTCATATTTGCTGCTTTTCTTTCTCTTGGCTCCCACGTGGCATCTGCCACAAGTTTTACCAAGAAAACCCTTCTGAGGTTCCCTTCCCTCACTGTGGTCCCAGGTTTCCTGTTGGTTGTCATCCATGGGCTCCAGCTGTCAACATACTCTGGTGGAAAAGAGTATCTGACTCTGGGGATTTCAGCCTGATGGGTTAATTAACTTTCCCTTCTCCTGCAGCTCTGTGTGCTCAGGGACTCTCACATTTCCCCCCCAGGATGACCAGTCCCCGTTTTATTTTCTTTTCTGTGTTGTAGGACACAGGACAAGGAAAGAAGAGGTAAAGCTGCCCAACCCAGGAAGCAGCACAGGCTTTGTAATATTCTGTAGCTACAGCCTCTAAGATGCTCCATCCCCGGCAGAAAACAGCACAGAACATTGACTTTTAACACCAACTAATCCTTTAAAACTTTACCTGATTGCACAATAACTTCCCACCCCTGCTCAGAGAACAGCCTTTGCTTTCCCTGCTCTCCCAGAGAGGTTTTCAGGGACCTTCCTGATGGCTTAAAGGCAGCACTTCAAGGTACAAGAAGCAGTAAAAAAAAACAAACCACCATTCTGTCCCTAGAGCCTCACTTGTATTCATTTAAATTAATGAATCTTGGCCAAAATCGTGACAAAATAACCACTTTCACCATCACCTCAACCCAAAAGCAGCTCTGTTTTTTCCAGAGCTGGCTGGGCAGGAGGCTGAGGAGGGGCAGGGAGAGTGAATTCATCAATTCCCTGTACCTGATCAGAGTTTCTTTCTTTCCCCAGCTCCATGGCAGGTTGAGGAAGAGGAGGCTGAGTCCCCTTCTCCTGTGGCTGAACACAGCAAACCCTGGGAATAAATCTCCTCTCCTAYACCCCTTCATGAGGCCTTTGGTTTGGAGTGCAGGGAAATCTTTGCTGGGGTTTTCTCTGTAGCATAAATATACAAAATATTCATATTATCCCTGCAGATCTTCATTCTGCATATTCTCATTAATACACCCACATAAAGACCACTACATGAACACGTCTTATTTATGCTGCATTGCCATAAATCCTGTATTTTAACATCTGGACACATGCATGAATAGAGCTGCGATAAAACAAGATATTTTTCTCTCTCTCTTTCTTTCTCTCTCTTTCTTTTTTTTCTTTTTTTTTTTTTTTATTTTTTTATTTCTGTAACGTCTTTGGTTCCTTAAGTATCTGAAATAAAGAATTCCTGAAAAAAAATATATGGTGCCCACATAAGTATGTGTTGATTTTTAGGCTCAAATTCTTCTCTCCAGCACCACTCATACCCCAAATGTATTTTTTCTATTTTATTCACACTAACTCCCACAAAGACAATAGGAATTAAAACGAGCCAAACGGTTCTTTATCTTTTCTTAAACTCACTTTGAATTTTAATCTCTGCCAAATAAGCTTTGACGGATGAAATAATTTAAAACAATGCTTTGACTTAAAGAGACARAGAAATCACGCAATTTAACATCAAAATTATAATTCTTTCCTCTTGATTTTGACAGGTTTTTGAGCGAGCAACACATTAGCTTACAATCAGGAGGTTCAAGAAGCTCAATCTATTTTATTTTTCCCCTCTACACAGAAAGGAAAAGGAGGATAAAAAAGCCACTTGGCACTCCATTAGCAGCCGGTCCTTCACTCGGCTTTAATGAGCAGAGCTGCTGGCTGCGGCGAGGAACGCTGCTAAAAATCTGTCCCTGCAAGCCCAAAGCTGTGTTTGCAGTGACACCGCTAATGGAGCGGGCCCTTGGCCTGTGTGGAGAGGGCTCCCACACCGGCAATAAATATTTCCCTGTCAAAAAAATAAAAATAAATCAGCGCTGACTCATGGGGCTAAAATGAGGCGGGTGCCGCATCTGGCCGGGGGGCAGAGGCAGTGAAACAGAGCAGCGTTCACAGGTGAGATTCACGGCAAGAAACACGAAACTGGGGGGTTATTCTGGCCAGGCTGGAAGGTGGGAGAGCCGGAGCTAAATTATCCTTGTGTCCCTTCCAAAGCCAACACTTGTAGGGCTGTGTAAGTAAGGGAAAGCTCTGCTGAAATGCAGCAGCCGAGCAGCTCCGGGCTGCTCCGTCTGTGCTGCCCCTGARAGGCTGGGGAAACWCCGGGCTGGAGAGATGAGGATGGAKAAGCAAGAGGAGCRRAMCAGGAGGTGATGGGAGGAGGAGCTGTGAGCAGCTCGGGTCCCCCTGCAGCTGTGTCCTGATGCTGTTTCCTTCCCTGCTCCAGGAGTGCTGCAGGTTCCAAGCTGCGAACCCATCTGCCCGCTTTTGTCAGCAAAAGGCTCTGGATAATTCACCAACTGCAGCCATTTGGGAGCTGTCTTCAAACGGAGTGTATGAGGAAACACTTCTGTCAGGTTCCTTCGAGGCTTTTTTTTTCCTTTTTTTTTGAAAACTAAAGAAAGTGCAGCCACTTAAAGATTAAAAGATACTCCATAATCCACAGTAAACGCTGGAGAGTCTCACARAATTAGCCCACACATTTCTTAACCTAATCTAAAAGCACAGCTCCCACTTGACAGACTTTGAAAYATTTCATAACATTTGCAATGTTCTCAGCTTCAGCTTTGAAGCTCTCCCCAAAGACTGGGTTTTCCCATCTCTGCATGGATTTATCATCACCTGTCAACATTTGTGCAGATTCTGAACTATTTGGGGAGTTTGGTGCTTTGAAGTGACAATACATCAAAGCCTCAACACAATTGATGCTGCCCCCACATCTCCCCCAGTCAAACATTGATGTGCCAGGAGGTCCCATTTCCAGCCTGCTCCAAYAACACCTTCTTGCTGCACACAGAGAAAGTTTTGGCTGCTCCTATTCCTTCCTGGGACTTGGTGGGATTAAGGACACTGCAGGAGTTACAAAATGCCATCTGCCCATCTCTCTGGGTGTGATGCCTCCRTGGGTTCTCCTGCCTGATTTGTCTGATACAGGAAATGTTCCCTCATATAAAACAGAGCTGGCACTGCTGGTAATTGAGTTTCCTGAGCTAGGACAATGATTCCCTTGGGAATCACCATCTTCCCAGGTTTTCAGCACTGCCAGATTTTGGAAGACAAAGCCTGAGCTGTGGTTTTGCTCTCACCTTTCTCCCATAGGGAAAGCTCAGCCTGGGCTTGGCTTGTTTTACCCCACCCAACCCCAGCTCTCACCTCAGGGAACACCTCACCCCACCCCACTGCACCCACAGGAACACCAAATCCCCCTTTTTCCCACACAGAACTCTTCCAGAGCAGCCAAACAGCCAGGAGAGAGGGAGGGAATAAACCCAAGGGAAGCACGTGCCATTTTTGCAGGACAGGTTTCCCAGCTGTTGGCACCTGGAAGCAGTCATGCACTCACAGCAGCCAAACAGCTGGAGAAAAGCACAGCACAGCCAGGCTGGCACACAGAAAACAGCAATTTTCCCAAGTGGAGCAGCTCTGAGTAGCCAGCAAATAATGAAGAGCAAAATTGGAGGCTGGAGCTAAATAGCCTGGGCTGTGTTAGTGGGAAGAGGAAGCAGGTGGCTCTGAGCTGTGGCAGGGCTGCAATTTAGGTTATTTCAAAACAAAGATTAAAGTGCTTCACTTCTTTGGTCAGTTCAKGTTATCCTTGTGCTTTTCAGCAAGGACTTTTTGTCCATGGTGAGAGGATTGTATTTCACAGGAGCTTAGTTTGATTTACTGGGCACACAGGTGGAGCAGTGTTTGCTTTTGCAGCTGTAATTTAGGATGACTTACAAAGAAGAATGATGTTTCTGTACCATGAAGGGCTTAGTGTTGTTTTCACTCTTATTTGTACAAAAASTTTAAAGTGGAGCTGGGTTTGAATGGTTGAAAGCAGAAGCTGGTRTGAAGATCCAAGCACAGAGCCACACACTCCCCTTGGCTCTCCCTGGGCAGYGAAATGGGCTCAAATTAATTATCAAATAAAAACACCATCATTACATTTTTTCCTACCCAGCMAGTACCATWTTACAAGYGTACATAACATTTCCTGCTGGATTTTTATGTCCCAATCCCTGCATTAATTGAACTGTCAGGACCATCCTCCCCCCTCGTATTTTAAACCAGACTTTTGGGCTTCTAATGTGCAGCAAGATGAGTTGTGGACACGATGCTGAACACTTTCCAGCCCCAGCAGCTCAGCTGCAGAACAAATCTGGTAGAGGGAAAAGCTCTCAGGGTTCTGGGCTGGGTTTGGAGACAGCTTGGGGTGAGCTGAGTCCACATCACAGCGTGGAAGTGTCTGTTCCTCTTACACATCATGGGATAACATCCTGCAGCATCTTGGCCTGGGAATGAGCTGGGCATGCACCATCCATGAGCAAAGCTGAGGTGGTGATGTCCTGCTTCACCCTCCATGCCAATCAGGTTTCACAGGGGGAGATGTGCAGTAAAATCCATCCCAGTTATCCCTGCTCTGATCCCAGTTCTCACCATGCARCACCAGCCAGTGTCAGAGCAGCACCAGTGCCCCTTGCAGGGGATGCTGCCTCGTTTGCTGTGTGYTAATTAGCAATGCAGGGCCTGTGCCAGCGTTTGTCTCCTTGGAAAGCTCGGACAGGCAGAGCTCGGCCTCTGGGGAGCTCAGCAAAGGCAAAGCTCACCAGAAACCCGCCTGAGGGAGGGGAGGATGCCCGAGGAGGGAGAGGAGGATGAGCTCTGGCAGCGATGCAGGGGGAACACAGCCCATCCTTCCAGCAGGGTGAGGGAGCGTGGCAGGGCTCTGCAGGGCCACCAGGAGCTCTCCTGTGATGGACACTTTGGATGGAAAGCCCAGCCCTGTGCTCGAGCACACAAACCCAGGGAAGCCACCAGCAATGGATGTTCCCAAGTCACCCTCACCTTGCATCTCCTCCTCTAACCAAAGACATTTAAAATGAGACCATGATCATCCAGATGATGTTTTTGCCAACTTTTTGCAGTAGCCTGACACTAATGCAGTGTCACTGCTGGTCTGCAGGGAGTTCCATGCTGGGCACAGCCCAAGAGCAGCTGTTTGCCCTGGCAGAAGGAAGGGAGAGAGAAAATTAATGAGCTTCTTTTCCATTCAAACAGTTGCTCTGACCAATTTTTACGAAGTATGGCTGTAAATAACCAGTTCCCTTTCAAAAAGTCCATTCAAAATGATGCTTTGCTCCCTAATACCACAATTAGATGTGATAGTAGAGAAATCTTTTCTTCTTTACAAAAATAATTTTATTTGAGACAATCCTGCCTTGCAGAATAGTTGAATGGTGATAGAAAAGGCGTTTTCATTAACAAGTTCAGCTGTTCCACCCCACTGTGCTGACAAGCTCTTATCAAATGGCATTCACAAGCATTCCCTGGTAGGAATTGTTTGTAGAATCCTCTCCCTACATTTTCAAARTCCTTGCAGCTGGATTTTTATCCTGGTTTTGAATGGAGAAGAGGTTTCTGCAGCTGTGCTGGTTAATCTGGCTGTTYCTCATGTTCAGTTCATTACCAATGTTTAAAATCACTCAGTTATGAGGGGAAGGCTGGGTGGGAGAAAGGCAGAAAGGGTCTGAAAATAAACTTTTGTGAAAAGTATGACCTAAGGAAAATAAATGAAACAACCAAAAATTGTGTTTCCTGGTGGCAACATGCTGCTGGCTGGTCAGGCCATGCTGGTGGAGCAGCCTGCATCCATGCAGCTGGAAAACATCCCTCCCTCTGCCCTGCCTCATCTGGCCAAGGGGCAGGATAAGGGATCAGGGTTATTGAAATCAAAGAGAACAGAAATGAGAGAAAGGATACAAACCCATGGGACACAAAAACTCATTAGTCCTGCTGCTGTATGAGATGCTGCAGAGCAAACCCCCAGAAAGCAGAGCTGGGTAATGGGAGCAGGATGCTGTAAAACATGAATCACAGCCYCCAAATGAGAGAGGGGAAGGCAGGACCACACTCTTCTAATATTCTTTCCTGACAGAGGCAGGAATACTTAGGGGAAAGATTCAAGGAGCTCTTGTACTTGGAGCTCTGCAAAACACTACAGAGCTCTTCAGGGGCAATGTTAAACAAAATTGCAGTCGTAAAAAAACTCCAGAATATAAGGGCAGGAGTTCTGATTGGAACCAGGTCTGATTGCAGAGCATGTGAGGTTTTTTGGGAACAAGGGGAGAGGGACAGGGGGTCCAAAGGTGCATTTCCCAAGGGACCTTCCCCTGAACAGTCCTTGGTTCCTCCATGAGCAGCTCTGCTTAAAGCTGTGCCACAGGGGAAATCAGATGGGTTTAAAAATTTGGGGGCTGATACAAAAAGCCACCAGTTTGCCCAAAGGTGTGTCTTATAAAACAAAAATATTCCACTTGACCATTTCTCAAAAGMCAGGCAGGGTTATCTGCACCCTGAACTCACCTCTGGAACTTCCCTAACCCACACTGGGTGGGAGTCAGGCATTGGGAAGGCTTCCCAAGGGAYAAGGAGCCAATTGTGTGGGGAAAAGTTGAATCCCCAAGTCTATGAGATTTGTGTAAACAGGAATGGAMATGATAGATCAGATAAAGGTGGGTGGAGGAGCAGATTTCTGTGACATCCTGATGCCCTCTCCCATCCACATTTTCCATGAATGGGATTGTCTTATTATGTAAGAGCAATAGGGGGATTTCAGGATAAAATCCTGGCCCTGCAAAGTTTCAGGGTGTTTTGTGATTAATCCAAATGGTTTCATTTTGGTGACATTTTGCCAAGCTGTTCTTAGATTTGTCAAGTGGGGCTTCCATTCCAGGAGAAGCCCTGAGAGCCAACCTCCCCAGGGAGCCCTGGGCTGCATTAGGAAGCAAAGGCAAGTGGGCTCTGATCCCACACATTGGTGTCTGCACCCAASCAGTGCTCAGAGAGTCTGGAATCTGCTTATTCCTTCTTTCACTGCCTGCTTAGGTTTGCTCTTGTAGTCCTGTAGGGTCCYTTTTGTCTCCAATTCCCTGCACTGCAGGAAACAAAGGGCAGAGCTGCTGCTCTCCCTGTTGGGAGTCTTTCCTCCCCTGCAGCCTCAGTCAGGATCAGATAAAAGACAAAGGCAGAAGAATTTATGGGAGCATTATCAGCTACCTTTGAAAATAAATCAAAGGATGGGACTAGAAATGACATTTGATGACATGGAGCTTTGGGAAGGGAGTTTTTTCAAGCCCTGTTGTTTGAATCCTCCATGAAATCCCCTAATGTATTGTTGTGCCTCAGAAATAGGAGGTAATTTAATTCCACTTACTCCTTCCCTCTCCTGCACTGTCATCCCCTCAGATCCCTTTCCTCCCTCTCAGTCCCCTGCTCTGTTTCCAGGGCTCGTTGGGACRTTACCAAGGCTYTGAGGCTGAACAGACAAAGCCTAAAACAGGAGAGTGATTYAACAAAACCAAACACCCAAAGGCCACGTCAAGGCTCTGCTGGCTTCAACACACTGCAAACAGCTGGCTAATGACAGGAACGGCACCCAGGAACTCACTCTTTAAGTAGAAAGGCCCTGGTTTCCTTAAGAACTTGCTCAGCTCTTGGTAYTGCTGGTGGCAGTAGGTTCCTCAAGTTTTTCATGCCCAAGAACAGCATCCAGAGCTCCACCTCCAACCCCTGTTCTCAGCAAAGGCAAACGGGAGCCAGAGGGGCCCAGCAGAGAGTGAACAGCTCAGGTTTGCAGGTGAATTCACATGGAGACAGGGATGAGCCATGGGCTCCCTTGGCTGCTAAACAAAAGGCATTTACCCTAACTGAGAACTGCCATCTTCCCCAGGCCAGCACTGAAATTCAAGATCAGTTTTACCATCTTCAGCCCTGAAGGGTCCTTTTAGGCTCACACTCCAGCAGCCCTGCACTGACAGAGTCTGTTGGCTTTACAGGACATGAAGTGTCCTCAGGCTGAGACATCAGCCTCCGGACCTGTCCCTCCAAATGCATCCCTGTTTCTGGGGGAGAGGACACCCCTAAGCCATGCTGTGGGCTGTATTCTGAAAGGAATCTCTGCARGAAGCTGGGAGGCYTGGCAGCACATCAGCTGTGTTTGTTCAGGGGTATTTCCAGGGAGGATGCTCTGGAGATGCTCCTCCAAGCAGCACAGCACCCTCTCCCCTTCCATAGTTTGCTCAGCAGGAATGCACAGCAACAACGTTTACCCTTTGCTTGCTCCAGAGAAATTYCATTTACTGAATTCACCCTCCCTGCTTTGTTCATTAAATTGTCTTTTCTTATTTCCAGTGATGAGGCTGTTAGGATGGCACTCATGGATGTGTGCGGAGATTTGAAATGTACCCACTTCAAACCCTGCTCATGAGAGGAGTGGGTAGTTAGGCTCAGACACAGTATGAAAAATAATATGCCAGGCCCAAATGTCAAATATAATCATGGGTGATATTAACCTCCCCAGTGAAAGGAATACATCCCTTTATGAAATAACCTGGCTTTAATGTTCAAGATTGCTRCAGCAGATTAAAAGGCAGCCCCTGATAAGTTGCCTACACTARAAGCATCATGGAAATTTTCACCTCACTTAAGTGATTCACACTATTAATATATAGAGTTTTCTAAGCTATAGTTTCATCAAAGTTGAGCAGTGACAGTAAGTGAGGGGTTTGTTGCATTTCTTTTCTGAATAAGAAAAGAAAACAGATGCATTTATGTCCAGTGAAGAAAGAAGTAAAATTGTTTCTGAGAAGTAGAAGTTTACACTTGAGCAAAATTCATTCTGTCCTAGGTAGATGGAAAGGGAGAGCATCACTGTTGTGCTGCCCTTTTCCTGAAGAAACCCCTAWACCTGGGTGACAGTATTTTAATATTCAGAAGCTGAACTGAACTTGTGGTGGTGCTTACCCAGGCCAGGCTTCAAATCTGGTAGGTGAAGATGGGGGGAAGACACTTCAGAGTCCCAGTTCTGCAAGTGTGGGCTGTAAAATCTGGTCACCTCCAGGCTGGAAGGACCCCTTGGATTAGATAAGAAAAAAATTGTGATCAAAACCCCAAACCAGACACACACACAYSCTTCTCCACACAGAAAAAAGGTCAMAGRAAAGTAGATGTAACAAAYTAATAAACTTACTCTAGGTTTTGAAGCCTGCAAGTGCTAATTCCTAATGTAATGGTAACCAAGATGATCTGTGAATGCTTTCAAAAGAGGTTCAGTGGTTCAGTGGGATGGAGATGCACCCACCCACACCTGCACACCATCACCCACAGCTTCCAAACCTTCTGAGATTTGGAAATATCAGGCTTCCTTTCAATTACAGCCTCTCACAACCAATGTCAGTGGCAAGCCTGAGGCTGGCTCTAAGAGTTAAACCATCTTGTTTAATCTGCTTGTTGACGTTCCAGATTTAGTGCTGCCAGAGCTGCACCTTCAGTCTACAAAAACATTGCACAGCTGCTCCCGTTCCCTTAGAGGCTCTTTAATATCCAGGGCTGTTATCTCTTCAGAAATGGTACAGTGTGAGCCCAGAAATCCCTTGCCAGTGCCTCTGGCAGCTGGGRATACAGCTGCCTCAAAGCACCTTTCCAAATGGCCGTGGACAGTGAAGATCTTGCACCTCACCCACGGATTCGATGGCTCTTGTGTGGTGTTCACAGCACTGTCAAACACCTGCCTCCAGCCCCTCTTGGGAGAGGAGAGGCCAAAAGCATTTTCTCTGTGCCAGAATGAGAAGGAAAAAACGCAGCACTCTGTGCCACTGTCAGGTTTCTCACTGCTTTGACAGGGCACCACTTACCCAGATGGGTTTGAACGTGGCTGTGCAGCATCACTTCTGCAGCCACTCCTATTCCCAGTCCCCCATGGGACTAGAAAAACTGGGGGCTTGAAGTGAAAGAGGACAGAGGTTCTGGGAAGGAAAGCTCAGTATCCATTCTTACATATGCACAAGCAAGTGCTGCAGGTCCAGCCATGGAATGTTGGAAGGGACCTTMAAKATCAATGAGGGGGTGCATGGAGAACTTGCTGGTTTTGTACTGAGAGGCAAGAGGCTYTCAGAAATTATCTCCCTTCATCCTCCTGCCCAGGCTCCATCCAGCAGCTCCCTGCCACATGTGATGGGGCTCGTACCACTGCTTGCAAGACTTTCATAGAGCCTTGGGGACAGGGGCTTGCTCTGTCACAGACTCAGAAAAATATCTGTTACATCAGAGAGTCCTTCCCATTTCTCCTGACTGCCTCAGCTACCAGCACTCCCAAAGAAATCATGGTCACTCAAATCCCAGTGATCCCTCCCCTACTGAGAGCCCAGCTCTCACAGTGGCAWTGAGGAGGCTGCAGGGATGGAGCCACAGAGCTGCCCCAGCCTCTCCTCACAACCAATTCCACCCCAGGTAAAAATCTCAYCAGTTTTATATTTTATAGATTTAACCAGGAAAAGAAAAATCTGTGTCCAGTTCCCAACAAATCCTCAGTTTGAGAGGAAATTGCTGCCTTTTGGAAGTGTGAGTTATGGAGGACAGGGACAAAGCAGTGCTGTGCATCCCCAGCGTGCCTGGTGAGGGACCCACTCTTTAAAACGTGATTCTGAGACAAATAAAAGTCAAGCCATTATGGGATTTGTAGCCACAACACTTCATTTGTCTTTAGTCCTCTGCTTTGCAGAAAGCTCTTGATATACCCAGAAAATAAGAGTCCCAGTGCACCAAAGTGATTTTGAGCAGCAATAGTCTGTGAAAAACCCTCAGGAAGCATTATCACTCATTAACATCACAGGACAGAAAAGGCTGGGCTGAGGGGAAGAGCTGGAACCTCTCTGGTTCTTCTTTCTCTGAATTGGATGGCTAAGCCAGAAGCACTCTGGGTGAATCCACAGATCAGCCACAAAAAAAAAAAAAAAAATCCTGTCTTTGTATTTAAGTGGATAAACATAAAGGTCTGGGGGAGGCTGCTGCAAGCTGAAGAAGATTTACTCATCTCATCTCTCTGCCTTGAAACATGAAACATGCACCCAGCAAGTTTCAAGCAGAATTTCACCATTTCAGTTTCTGCAGGAAAGGCTTTAAAGTGATCAAACAACACGAGAGCTCTCAGCACCCTCTCTCCTTCCTGTCTGCAGCAAAAATCATATTTGCATTTTTTCTGTGGACTGTTGYTGTCAAATTGAAATTCAGGGATGGAAAATTGGATCCTGCTGAGGTCTAATGACATTTTTTTTTCCTTGTATCTGCATTTCTGATGGTCAAAGGTATTGAGAAAARCTCACACTGAACTTCAGCAATGAAAATTGGACCCTGCATTGGCATCCCGGGAAAGGGATGGGAAGAGCTGCCAGTTCATTCAGCTTACCAAAAACATTTCCCCAGTTTTTCAGCCTGGAAAATGAAAAAAACAGTTCTTATCTTCAGGTGTGTTTCTACCTGTCGTTTTGGGATCCATCCAATTTTCAATGTTTTTATTTATAAAGACTGAACATGCTGAGCTCAACATGTACTCTATGGGAGCCACGTGGGGCTTTTTGGCTGTGAAATACCATTAATAACCAGAGATTACAAATTCAAAATGAGCCATGTGGAGGCCTCCCCTTCTCTGTTTTTATTCTCTTTAAAAGTCTYTGGCATGTCTGCCCTGGGGACCACAAAACACAATAAAACATATTCTGCAGCTAATTCATGCTAACTGTCATCATTAGGCATTTAACAGGCAGTGTCAAGGCAATGTCCCTGCAGCTGGAAGTGTCTCCACTTGCTGTCTTTCCTAATCAAGAATTAACTCATCTTCCTTCTCACAAGAGAACATGAGCTTTCTCCTTCATCACTTTCCAGGCCATTTGTCAGCAAAGATTAGTCCAGATTTATGACACAGTTTTGCCAGGGCAGGCAGGGTTAGTGGGTTATTTTTCCTAAAGAGCAGTGCTGGTRGGTCCCCACCCTCTCTCAGTTCTTYGGAAATGCCCAYATTTCCCTGGTTTTTGGTGGCTCTCRAGTGACCTGGTAAATGCAGCCTTCCAAGCTGTGCAAGCACGAAAAGTGGGTCAGAGTTTGCAGCAATTACAGGAAAAATACGGGGATGACAGTTCCAACTTTCAAATTATTCACCAGAAAACAGATCTGCTCCTGGCTTTCTCAGGAATTACTTTCCCTCCCACAAATAAACWTTCCTAGCCCACTCCTCTGAGCATTGACTAAACCAGCACTGGATATTATATAAATAGGAATTATTGAATTAATGACAAGGCTACAATAAGGTGTAAAATTCCTTTACCAAGACAAGCCATTAAAGAGACTGATTCCATTTTTCACCCTAAAGATCTCATGGGAAGGGTCATGAATACATTCATGTTTGTTCTTTCCATTCTGAGCCAAAAAATACAGAAGCATCTCCACATGGGAAGGCAGTWCTTCTGCAGAAAGCAAACCCAACTTCTTCCTGGTTCAGCTCTAGAGAGCTGGAAAATACACTGATCAAAGACCAAAAGGCAGAGAGCAGGTTGCACTTCCCTTTTGGTGTGCACAAATGACAACAGATATTTTTTGTGGGTGGTTTTTCTCGTTCATAATTAAGTTTCCAGGAGAGGAAGGGGTCCTCTTGCTCAGAGGTACAAAGGAATGTGCTGGAGTCGTTTGGGGAGTGTGAAGAAGAGCAGGGCTCTCAATCATGACAGCATTTCACTCTTGATCCACCTTCAGGAACAACATTAACCCCTGACTTGGGTCCATCCCTGTTATGGCTGGAGGGATCTTCCTATGGCTTTCCTTGACTTTTGGCAATTTATCCTGAATTCAGGGTAAGTAAAACCTCAGGTAGACTCAGGTTAGCACAGAGAAATCCTAACATAAGTGAAGGTGTGAGCACTGATGGTGTTTCCTGCTTCCCTCTTGCCTCTGGGAAACTGAGGGCAAACAAACTCCTGTCCAGAAGAGGGATCTGACCCTTCCCCAGCACCATCCCAGTGAGCTTGTTGGACACATAAAAACAATGATGTTGCTCCTCCAAAGCCAGTGATTTTATCAGCCCTCTCACTTAAGAAATGATCGATTTTCTCCTATTACCAGGATAAAATCCAGCCTGTAATATGTAGGTCATGAACTCATCTTTCTCCACCTCCCYTGTCTCAGGGCACAGTACAAGCAGAATTAATGGCAATAATAATAAACTCCTTTGGAGTTTAACGATTGTTCATTAGCAGGAGTACATCAGTTCTGCAGTCTCCTCTCCCCTCAGATGCCTGACACTCTGGGCTGCYCTGCTTATATTGAAGAGCCAGAATCAATGAGCACCGTGCAGCCCTGGCTTTCTGGGCTGTTAATCTCTCCATTACTGAGTTAGGCACAGTCCCCTTGGCTTCAGCTGAGTCCATGTGCCAAAAGAAAAGCCCACACAATCAAACACGTCCTTTAGGGTAAGCACATCACCAGGCTGCATCTCCTGAGAACAGCAATGTCCTGGGACAGCTGGAGTGTGCTGGTGACAGGAGGGCACCCTGTGTCCCTCAGCACCTGCATCTTCCAGCACTGAGAAGCCATGTCCACATCCTAAAACCGTCCTGGGACCCTGGGAGATCAGAGTGGGGCRAGAACAGGGCTGAGGAGTCACCACACCTCTGCAGTGTCCTTTTTCCACCACCCAGGGACTTGGGGAAGAACCAAAGCGAGGGTTGAGMCCTCAGGAGGCAGCAGGAAGAGCTCCAGCAACTTTTAGAAGGATTAATTAATTAGCAGGACTAACATTTCACTGGCAGGGACTTTAACAGCCTGCAGCCCTGTGACTCAAGTGTTTCATCAAGGCCTGAAGCTCATCCTCTGAGCAGAACATCTCACCTGATTCCAAGGCTTTCCTGGCATTTCCACTGGGCTGCACACCAGGGCAGGGAGAGCATCCTGCTGCTGGAGGGCTCCAAGCTCTCTCTCTTCTCTCTCCTCTCTTTTTGGCCTCTGAATATAATTCATCCAAGCTTTTATGAGGCAATTCACATCCAGATTTTATTAGAAGTGGAAGGCCCTTTTATTTCCTCAGTGTATTCAGCACACAGAGAACTGGTGCTCTGGTTAATTTTATTCCTGTGCTTTCTGTGTTTTAATAATGATCTCCCCAGTTCCATTCAGCTCTGAAAAGGTGGGGGAGATGGAGAGATACGAGTTGGAATAATGTAATCGTGYACTGCAGACAGAGAAATACTGGTTAAAGTGAAGTGTAATGAATATGTGACTGAGGCAGAGAGATAAAAGGCTAAAATCTGATGTATTTGCACACTTAGCAGGCATGGGAATGCATTTAAAAAAAAAGTAGATATGATTTCAAGAAGAAAGTAAAATTACATTAAAACTTTTATTAAAAAATAGTCCAGAAATGCAAAAACAACACACACATATAGCTCTGGGACCACGCTCTATGTGTGTTGTTTTATTTTCACTGGCTTTTCGAAACCAAACAAGACGAAGGCTTAGCAGAACAACAGCAACACAAAAAAATCTTCCTGTGACATTGAGTACTTGTGTGGGTGACAATAGGAAATGACACACAGCTCCAAGCTCATACAGGCCAGGGCTTGTCCTTCTGGTATTTCTTTCATCCCCCAGCTGAGATCTCCCTGTTCCTGCAGCTGCCTGATGGAGGATATCAAAGCACCACCCTCTGCACCACTCCTCCTGTTCAGARGATTTTCCAAGTGGATCCAACAGGACTGGAGCACCAGGAAGGCTCAGCAAAGGCTGCCTGGGGCTCAAGTAGAGGCAGCCAGGCTTTGTAAACCTCGATTGAAACCCAGGGAGGGATTCAGCTCCRTTTTAACATCATTACTTTATCTGATACTCACAGTCTGCATGTCATTAAGTGAATGTGTTTTGGTTTCTGGGGGATGCACACAGTGCAGGCACTGAGACACTCAGCAGTGAGTGTTTCCTACAGACCACGTAACGGGAAAATTAAAATCTGCCTGTGCTGGGCATGGAATCCCCCTGGCAGAGTCAAAGAAATTAATTTTAAATAAATGGGGTTAAACACCAAAGAATCTCTCTCTTGTTTGGGCTGGTTTGTTTTTTTTTTTTCCCACAAGAAATCATGCTGCCAGCAGAACTTCTACAACTGGAATTTATTTTTTTCTAAAAATCACTGGCACAGGTTGTCCAGAGAAGCTGTTGTGCCATCCCTGGAAAGTCACAGTCAGGTTGGATGGGGCTTTAAACAATCTGATCTAGTTGATGATGTCCCTGCTCATTCCAGAGGGTGTAAACTAGAAGACCTTCAGTGCTCCCTTCCAACTCAAACAATTCTGTGATTTTTATGAAATTTCAGAAGCCTCATGTTGGCCCAGCTGAAAATGTAAAGGCTGATACAAAGCAGGCTGGAAAGGTTCCCATCTTTCC
>CADDXX010000061.1:2525892-2586439 GCA_902810485.1 Alauda arvensis
CTGAGCACTACCTACATAAATAATATGGGATTGAATTTTTTTATTTTTTTTTTCTAAAAATCACTGGCACAGGTTGTCCAGAGAAGCTGTTGTGCCATCCCTGGAAACTCACAGTCAGGTTGGATGGGGGTTTAAACAATCTCATCTAGTTGATGATGTCCCTGCTCATTCCAGAGGGTGTAAACTAGAAGACCTTCAGTGGTCCCTTCCAACTCAAACAAATCTGTGATTTTTATGAAATTTCAGAAGCCTCATGTTGGCCCAGCTGAAAATGTAAAGGCTGATACAAAGCAGGCTGGAAAGGTTCCCATCTTTCCCTGAAAACATGTGTATTGCTGCCAGTGAGTAACATGCAGCTTTCAGCTGGTTCCCAAGGAAACAAGAGAGGTGTAACGAGGTGATGAGGGGTGTGCCTGGGCCCCACTGCAGTGTTTTGGGGGCCCTCAGAAACCCCACAGCCCACTGAGGTCCCTGCACACCCCGGTTGAATCAAACCTGAGGTGAGCCCTGCTGCTCCAGCTCCTCCTGGAAGGAGAGAGAACTGAGTGTTCCATCCCTGTCCTGCAAATGTTGACAAGCACCATTTCTCTTGCTTYTGAACCAAATGCAAAACCTCTTTGGAGACCTGCCCTGACTTTTGAGCCTCATTTTCGCTGTCCACACCCTCCCGCACCCACCTCCCCCAGAAGCTGAGCAGGAGCRTCATTTTTAACAGGATGCTGCAGATTCAGCAGAGTAATTAATCTCAASAGCAAGTGCTGTCCACTTTTTCCTGGTAATTCATTTGAAGTGGGAAGCTAATTCCATTCAATGGAGCTACTCTTCACTGCTTAGAGAGAGACAGAGGCTTTGAACACCCCCGAGTGAAGCGGTTCTGGCACAAACCTTCCTCCTCCTCCTCTATCTGCCCTGACCCCCGCATCCCCTCGGGAATGCCACACGCCAGTGCTGTGTGATCCTCCCTCTCGAGGCTGATGAGGCAGAGCTGGAGGGTTCAGGGAGGTGAGAGCATCGGCATCCCCGCGCTGACGTTTKATCGCCAGTGCTCCCAATTAGCCCGCAAACGCTGCCTCCGGCTCGCAAATACTTTCAAAAATGAAGTTTGACGAAAAGCCGCCTGCGYTGCCTTTCTCCAACCCTCTCTGCCATATCAAAGCCTTTGAGAGTACCTGAGGACARCTTTTATAGCCGAGAAGGGCCCGTTTGAGCGCTGTCTCATTAGCGCTGAGGCTGCGCCGCGCA
This sequence comes from Alauda arvensis, assembly GCA_902810485.1. Taxonomy (NCBI): domain Eukaryota; kingdom Metazoa; phylum Chordata; class Aves; order Passeriformes; family Alaudidae; genus Alauda; species Alauda arvensis. Next base: position 2,527,135 of record CADDXX010000061.1, read on the forward strand.
CGGAGCCACGGAGCATCCATCAGCCCACTTACCAGGAGCACTCCTGAATACCAGCAAGCGTGTTTAGGCTGGGAAGCCACCTCTGAGGGAGCCACCAAAGGGCTTTTCAAGCAGAAAGGTCATGCAGCTCATCTGCTTCTCGGGGAGCCGATCAGAGGCGGCGTGTTTCGGGAGCCGTGGCACCCCGCAGCAAGTCCATCCCCTGGCTCTTTTTTCTCCCTTTGCTCGCAGCAGTGATCTGCAGCTCGTCAGAGGGGGCTCGGTGGGGGAGGACAGCAGCAGCACTTATTTTAATAAATAACATTCGTGAGCTGGCTTTCCAGGCTGCAGCTTGGTGAGGGATGTGATTAACAACAAGAGGGAAGATTGAGACRCTGGCACAGAGTGYCCAGRGAAGCYRTGGCTGCCCCATCTCTGGAAGTGYTCAAGGCCAGGTTGGACAGGGCTTGGAGCACCCTGGGATAGTGGAAGGTGTCCCTGCCCATGGCAGGGGGTGGMACWGGAKGAGCTTTAAKGTTCTGYAGGWTCTGGTTGTGCCTCCTTGAKCTGCTCTTGGATAAGTTAACATTAAAAGCATCACTGGGGGCATTTCCCTGAGCAGTGATCCCAACCCAAGGCCTGTGGTGGGAAGGTCCCAGGTTTCTGGCAGGGCTGGTGTATTTAAAGGTGTGTTTTCTGCAGTGAGGAGGTTTTGGAGCAATTCCAGAATGTATTTTCCAGAACTGGCTGCATTCTSAGCTCTAAGTGACCACAGCAGACCTGCTCCAGCTGCTGCACAGGTCAAGGTCCCTACAAAGGAGAAATCATCACCAATGTGTTTGCACAATAATTACAAAAAGGCATTTGCACTGGGAAAACAGAAGGAATATCTTTMGTTGTTACTTCTGCAATTTAACATGACTGTTAGAGAAATCTGATGAAAATAGTGCCAGAAACACTGGCAAGCCTACCTCCCTCCAAAACCAAAATGCATCACAGCATTAACCCCACTTTAATGGATAAGCTCAAAAAAAAGGCTGAAGGTGGAGGAAAATTCAGGAAATAACACCTTTCTTTTTTTTTTATTTTTTTTTCCCTTTCAAAACAGCTCCTTGTTTCTCCAATACATTTATTTTGCATTATTATTTCTCRTGTAACTGTGAGGAAATTAAATACTTGAAAACACAAGCAAACATATAAATTAAACCAAATGTTTTGATTAATGCAAACCCACTWGCATTTCTTTTCCTGAATAATTTAAAAATTAAGCTGAGAAAACCAATTTCTTGTCTGAGAAGTCTCTGTAAAAGGGAATGTTTGGTATTTTGCAGCACTTCTGTTAAGTGCTGGACTGGTGTCAGCATCTCATTCTTYTAACACTTAGAACAATTTTAACCCACCCACGCTCCAGCTCTGAATTATTTAGGAAAAGATGTGTCTTTCTAGACCTTTTCTATAGCCTCTCAGCAAAGTGTCTGATTGTACTTGGCATTTCTTATTTAGGATAAAAACACTGTATTTAAATAACAGTGTCCACAATATGGACACCTTTGAAGCAAAGTTGGGTCATATTTTGTCCTCCATCCCTCACTGTTGTGTCATAAAAATGTAAGAGATTTATCCTGTATGGAAAGGATCTTGAAAGGAAAGATCTTGAAAGGAAAATAAATGTTACTTCCATGGGTGACCCCTTCTCTTGTTCAGCAGGCTTTTGTTAGGGAAGACAACTCTTCCATACAGCTACATTAAAAAAAAGGGAAATAAATCAAGTTTTCTTTTTCTGAATGTTTTAAAGTGTCATTTTAATGAGTCTGCCTTTCTGCTACTGCTGRAAATAAAATATTCACTGTGAGGAAAGAGTAAACATTGTCCCACAGGCAGAACGAGGCAACCAGAGGCAGACAGAGAGAAGCCACTTTGAGTGACACAATCTGTCTGCAGCTGGATCCCCCATCCCAAAGCCAACCTTTCTGCAGTGTGGAGCAGGGCTACCTTCCTGGACTCAAATGGAGCCCTGRAGCCCTTGAGCAAATCATCAGAGCCATGGAGGTGGTTCCATGCACCCACAATGAGGTTTGCACACAGACTGGATGGGAAGGAATTTGTAGAGCGCAAAAACCAAGCCAAGCTGGGCYCAATTCCTGCTTGGTTAATGCAGGCAGAGGTTTGGCAGTGTTGGAGCTGTGTTCAGCACAYGGTTCACTTGGGTTGGCTCCCTGGGGAAATCCACTGAGCAGCAGCTGCTCAGCTCATCTTCCCCGGGAAAGCTGCTCAGGGACACACWCAGGAATGGCAGGAGGAGACACCAAATCCTCCACACCTCAGAGACATTCYGTCTTGAACTTCTGCCTCAGGGCTTTCTGCACGTTCTGGATCTTCTCTGTGATCACAGTGTCACTGAGGTGGTCCCCAAACTTCTGCTTCAGCAGCACCCTGATGATTTTGATGCAGCGTTCGTCCATCATGGGCTTGGCCTCGCGGAAGGTGTTGCCCCTGCGGCCCGTGATGGAGTGGCTCTGGATGTAGTCAGAGGTGAAGAGYTTGTAGAGCAGAGTCTTGCAGGCTGTGCTGATTTTCTGGTCAAACCTGATGGTCTCTTTGAGCTGCTCCTTGGTGTAGCCGTTGAAGAGCTCCACCACCTCACACGGCTGTCGGTGGGGTTCCTCCTGGAAGGACAGGGATTCCAGCCTCTGCACCTTCTTCTTCAGAGAGAGGACRTCCTGTTGGAGGTCCAACACCATCCTCTCCAGCTGCTCTATCTTCTGTGCCCTGAAAAAWTAAAGTTGCTTGTGTAAAGGCAAGAAGACACCAGGTCCTCACTGTGGATGTCACTCCTCCACCCAAGCAGTGATTGGATGCCTTCTGCAAAGCAGGGCAGGACAACTTCTCTGACAGAGTCTCAGCCCTTCCAGCTATTCCTGGGTGAGGAGTAAAGCAAGGAATAAAAATGTCATGGTCTAGATTTTTCAGTGCTCAGGAATGTTCAGTTTAACCCTCAACTCCCCCTTGGCATGCATACATGGAGACTTTGATGCTCAATTTTCTTCTCAGTTGTAAGGAAAGACATAAAGCCTGTCTTGCAAGTCCCAAGACACACATATTTGTGGTATAAAACAACAGATTTGTGAGAAATGGTAATACAAGAACTATAACTTGAAATTTTTGGCACCCATTTCTTTGCAAAAAAACTGTCCCTAGCATCACTTTATCCCTGATACTGGTCATCAAAGTAATGAACAATAAAACAAGGAACACACAATCATGTTTTTATTGTTATAGGCAAGAGCTTTGTAGTTTCTGCACCGTTTTGGAGCCTTCTTGCATCTCTAAATCCAAGCCCTACAATCAGAAACACCTGGCTTGATTTAAAGAGACTCAGCAACTTTGGGGTTTAAAATTGCCCCACTTTGCCACCCATCTGTGATCTCACTGCTCACTCTTGTAGTGAGGAGGAAAGCACAGYTAGGAACAAGTGCCTTCTTTTGCTAATTACCTTTCCACCTCACCAGGACTGAAAKTTTTGTGAACCCTCTCAAAGCCATCCGTCTCTTGCAAAGCATCAATCTTTCTCTCTTCACGGCTGGAAGAAACAAGCAAGTTAAATAGCACTKCCACAAACAGCTTTGTGCTCACATTCATACTCATTCCTGAGGAGAATTATCTGGAATTCAAAGCAAAGTCAGTTCTGGTTTCATTTGCAACAAGAATAAAATAGATTGAGAGGGAAGATGAGGGGTTCTTCATGGGGATATACCTGGCACACAGATATGTGGGACCTCCCACTGACCCGCCATGGAACCAAGGACTTCAGAGCACAGGCTCATTTCCCTGCTGTATGTGCCCACACAAACTCCTATTATCTTCTGTGCTTTGGGTTTAACCTCCATGAGCATGCACTCAAAGCAGGCACAAAGAGACAGACTGGACAGAAATCAAGTATGTGTGGTGTGGAACACTTAGGGTCCTCACTGTGCCTTCAGGTGTTACCTGTTCAGACAGATCTGCTGCTGGCACGGGGACAAGATGCCATCTGATTTCCTCTTCATTGGAAGGGCAACGTAATCTGCAGCAGGGGTGGGAGACAAGCTGAAGAATCAGCTGTTGAAAAGGTCCTGAATCCTTCTGTCTCCAGAAGAGATTCGATCTCATGCTAGATTGCATGGCAACACGTTACTCCATTTGCATAAAGAGTGATCCAGACAGGCTCCCCAGGACTGACCAATGGGGATTTGTTATTAGAAAAAGRTGGCATCTCAAGGGCTTCTGTTCCCAGTGCAAAAGGCATGGTGGGGGCAAGGCAAGCAGAGTCAACGTGTCTCTGGATGCTGCTGTTAGTCAGCAGGTAAATAAGACACTAGCATATTTTCATAAGTGCATTTAATGGCTGTAGTAGTGGGTGGAAAAATAGGGGAATAGGCAAATCTGAGAAGGCTTGATTAATGGAGGCACAGGACTTCTGGGAATTTCAGTTATTCAGGCAGGCATTAATTYGGATTGTCTTTTGGGGGAAGAGAACTGCTAGCCCAGGAGACAGAGCTGGTGCCTGACAGCAGAGACCACACCCTACATACAGGCATCTCCCTTTAGACAGCCCTCCTGGAAGAGATCTCCCAGGTGGAAAGGACTAGAAAAGGCCACCTCTAACATCTGTAGCCCTGAGACAAAGCCCACACAGCCCCAGAGCAAAGCAGAACTTTTCTGGCTGCCCTGTAAGTCCCCACCCCACCCTGTCACTCAGGACCAGGCAGCAGAGCCAGAACCCAAGWTTACCTCTGGCAGCTGGACCAGCCCTGTCCTCTTCACTCTGGGAAGTCCCTGGCATGGCCATGGTGATGAAGGTGGAGGGAGGTGTGAAGGCACTGGCTGGGTGGGCAGGAGCTGCCAGCGAGTGGGGGCTGCCTGCCACACTGCCCAGGACACGTCTGTCCTTGATGGAGGAGCTGCTGGCATCGTGGGGCAGGCTGGCCTCAGCCACCCTCAGCAGTGCCTTTGYAGGATAGGTCTTGTCACTGGGGTATTTCCTGGGTGCATTCCCCGGGGTCCATTTTGGAAAGGTTTTYCTGGATTTTTTTGGTGGGGATGGCATCATGCTGTGGACAGCTGGTTCYTCTTCTGAAAGGAAGGGAGATACTCAGGAGGTGCAATGGGGCAGCAATGCTGTATATCTTCCCACCCAGTGCTTTGTACACTCATTGCAGTGATGTGAAATTTATGATGGGACAACAACATGCTCAGCATCCTCCCAACCCAAAAAGCCCCATGGAAGTAGAAAGGGGAAATGTTCAAAAGCCCTTACTCACTTAACTTCTCCAGCAGCTGTCGATCTTCCAGCAGCTTCTTCTCCAAAATATCTTTATGCTCTGTAGGAAGAGAAGACCTTTYAGCAACTAAACTCCTCCTTGGAAGGTTTCTCCTGAGCAGCCCCAAATTGCAACCCCCAGGCCAGGGGGGTGTCACTCACCACTTATGCCTTCCACCATACCCCAGTACAGCCCACTGAAGCCAGGGCAGCGGGCCAGGACCTGCTCCCCCACTGAGTAGAGGTGGAAGGGCTTGCGGGGCTCCTTGATGTTCTCCATGTTGATGACCCGGCTGCCATCAGGCCAGCTGATGAGCACGTAGAGCTTGGCTGACATCAGGGCTGCCCACCTGGAGCAGAGGGAGCAGYATGGCAATGTCACCACAGGGGTTTGGGCTCTCCTGTGGTTGGGAGTGTTCACAAGCGCTGCTTTGCCTGASTATAAAATACTTGGCCCTGTATTTTCTCTGCCAGTTATTTCTCTGTTCCCATTCCCACCCTTCTGAGCTTGCCTCATCCTAAAGCACTTCACTGGGAGGCTGTGTTGGGTCTGACTGAGCACAGCCACACATGCCTTCAGTGCATCCAAGCGTCCTTTGCAGTGACAGCCATGCCAGGTCTCACCTGGGATCAGACAGGGCCAGCCCTCACCGCAGACACTTTGAGCAGATGCTGAACAAGCCACTGAGCAGACACAGGCAGGTTCCTCTGCCCCTGGGAACCATCACAGCTCAAATGACTTCAGTGGATCTGCAGCAGTGCAGGGCTGTGTCTGTGTGATAGCAAGGCAGTGCAGAGAAGAGACTCAAAAAGACCCAGGGGCATTCCAGGAAATGATCATTCCTTTGCCTGTGCAATTATTTCCCCCAGCAAATATCAAAATGCTCTGATAAGGAGAACAGAATATTCCTTTTATTTCACCCACGGGGAAACTGAGGCACAGACCAGTGATAGATATGTCTAAGGCAGTCCAGCAACAAAGCTGCAAGGAGCTGATTCCTAAACCCTGGTCCGCTGCTCTGCCCACTGAGATGTCTCTTTCTGCCCCTGAACTTCAATCACTGGAGAAACCAGGCAGTCAGGGTAGTGGTGATTTCCAAAACCTCCTGTGCCAGAGGAGCAGCTGAGGAGCTGAGAGCTACTGAGCACAGGAAGGGTTTCTTTCCAGCTCCTAAGGGCCCTGGCAGAGCATCACCCCAGTCCTGACTGCTCTGCTCAGCAGCAGGATTTGGCAGAAGGGCTCTGGGAACAGGGCTGAGCCCATGTCCTGGGCACCAGGTAGAGAACAGCCACGGTGTCCAAGGAAAATGGGAGGGAGCTGGGGCAGACAGAGGAGAGCTGAAGCAGACACAAGCTGGCAGGAAAGGCAGCTAGGACCAAATTTATTCCAGTTTCTTGTTTTGTCTCCACACTCCCACTAAAGTCCTGTCTGGATTTGAACCTTGGAAGGTTCAAGCTCACCCTGCAGAATCTTCTCCTTCCCCACCACCACCACCACCAGCTGCAGCAAAGCTCCCTGCAGGAATCGTAACTCTGCCCAAAGCTGCCAGTCTGCCCTGCTGGCACAGTCTCACACCTGGTTTTCCCCAACCCTTTTCTCCTGACTGGCACACACCCTGGCACTGATTTTTATCTGGAAGCAYCACATACAAATTATCTGTGTGCCTGTCTCCCCACAACCCCTTCCCCGCAGCAGGCAGCTGCCCCCAGCCCTCTCCCAAACACAGGGAAGGCTACAGAGCACAAACTGGGATAAATGCATAGCTGAGCCCTCTCCCTGTCAGCAACAGAGCTCCAAACAGCAAACAACCCCAGCCCAAACAGCTCTCTGGAGAGGTTTTCCTTTTACATTTAAAGAAACCACACAGATCTTCCTTCCCCAAACCAGTTGTTCATTTACCCTTATGAACGCAACAAAACTACACGAACACACAAACAGAGAGAGGAAAAAAAAAGAGAGAGATCACAATCCTGACAGCAACAGAGCTGCTCCTTGCCTGGTTAGCACTGCTCCAGGTGTTGAGTCTTGCAAGATGTCTCCTGTCTCTCCAGGTCTCTGCTGCCTGCTCCAGGTGAGGAGGTGACCGGACACTTCCTTGCCTTGGGCTTGTCCCTTCACCACAGTTCAGGTCTCCTTTGTCTGGCTTGGAAAGCTCCCACCTGCTGTCCMCACTGCAAAGGAAAAAAAGAGCTTTTGCTTTCTTTTTTCCTGGTTGTTTTGTTTCAGCATTATTATTCCTGTTATTTTCCCATMTACATATACTATTTTTTTCCTTAGCTTGTTTCAGGTCTGTTTCTTACAGGGAGAGAGAGCAGAAGAGAAGAGAAAAAGCCTTGGGTTTTTTGGAGCATGAATAAACCTTGCATTTCCATGAGTTATTCATGAATAATTCATGAAAATGCATGATTAATTCAGGTTCATGAATTATTCAGGAATAATTCTCGAACATTCCTGGTTAATTCATGCTCACACAGCGAGTGAGTCAGGCTCTAGGGCTTGGAGAATTCCTTTCTCCCTGAGACAGGAGAAGAGAGGCTTAGAGAAGCTGCATTGTGCACTTGCTGTTTACTGCCTCTGAGAAGAGAACATATTTTGGGCCCTTTTTGAAACAAGGACTTGAAGAAAATTGAAATGCCTGCAGCCTCCTGCCCACGGAGGAATAACACAGCACCAAAAGAAAAATGAGAAAGAGRGAAAGAAATTGGACTTGCTCTCAGAGAAAAGCCTGGCAGCAAGTTTTATCCTCTTTCAAAGCATSTTTCTCCCCCCACCTCCAGATTTCTCCCTGGTTAAGATACATCTCACTGCTTCAGTTTTTTTACCTGCTGGGCAAAAAAACAAGGACCATTCACATGGGGTTCTCCTTGAGGAGTCAAAGGGAATTGCCATGCCATGTGCCCATCTGCCCCTGTATGTGTGCATAGTGTCTTTTCCCAGGTGACAATCAACAGGACAAGAGGAAATGGCCCCAAATTGCACCAATGGAGGCTTAGATTGGATATTAGGAAAATTTCTTCTCCAAAAGGCTTGTCCAGCACTGGCACAGGCTGCCCAGGGCACTGGAGTCACCATCTCTGGAGGAATTTAAAAGAAGTGTGGATGTGGCAMRYRGRGACATGGYTTACTGGTRARCTTGGCAGTGRTGGGGAAATGCTTGGTCCCCRTGAACTTAGAGAGCTTTTCCAAGCTGAGAGATCCTTGCAAAGCTCCTTGACTCAGTGTTCCAGCCATGATTTACACTGGTCCTGGCACTGGGCTCTGCAGGTCAGGCCTGRTGCTCACACCAGTGCAGAGATCAAGCTGCCCATGCACAGCTCTGTGTTTCTCCCAAAATTACCACTGCTGCAGCACCTGGGGTTCCCTAATGCTGGGCTTTTTATCCCTGCTGCATGGAGGATCACATGGCACWGCAAAGGAGGGATCCCATGTGGAATGCAGCCTGCCATGATCCAGGCTGGACACCAGCAGGGGAAGGTGCAGTGGGTTGTCTGCACAACCCAAGCAGCCATCCTACCCCAGCCACTGGAGGAGATGGAAAAGCAGCTAGGGAGTGACTCCAAACAGCACTGTCTGGTCTATCTTAGCCAAAAACAGCACTGGAGGTTATTGGGAGAAAGGGGGAATTCAACTGTTCAGGGACACATTAGAAAAGGACCTTGATCACAGAGTAAGAAAAATTCTGCATCCCTGATTTGCAATATTTACAGCTAAAATGTACACCTGTCAGCCCAGGTAAAATCAGATGTTCAACAGAGTTGATCTGGATTAGGTAACAAGCAGATATGAATAGGAAAGCAGCAGTATGTGACTTCTGTGTGACTTCTGAACGATGTTGCTCCGGATTGAGAGCTGCACAGTAATGAGAAATGGAAAAGCAATGACAAGGAGAAAAATAATAGAGATGCACAACAATGGAGATGAGATTGGATTCTGGTTTGAGGCAGGACTTGGTTCCAATAAAATCTGCCTGGCTTAAACTGGCATTGTTTGCTTTCCTTTGAAGAACAACAATATCCAAAACATAACAGATGAATATTCCTGGGGTAGAGGTTGGTAATTCAACTGCAAACTGCAGGAGAGGAMGGATTGCAGGAACCACAAGAGGAAGACAAATTGTAGTCTCATCAAACAACAGAAAAGTCAAGTGCCTGTGTATAAATATACAGTGTTTGTGTTGAATTATTCCAGGAAAATGCGAGTCTGAAGTGAATCCCAGGTGTTTGACTTCATGAAAATTAGCAAGCYCTGATTAGATTTCCTTCCCAGTCAGTGAATATGAAATCCCAGGGCAGATGCCTCCGTTCTGGGTGTAGGTAGAGTTACTGTATTCAAGAACCTCTCCTCTGCATCTCCCATTTTTTTGAAAACAAGTCCCACACTGCAGCCCCCAGTGCCAGCACATGTGACCCTCTGACCTGCACTYGCTGAGATTTGGATTTCAGCCATGACTGAAGAACAGCAAAGGCTCCTTTGTGATCTTACCCAGAGATACACKCAGGGAACAGCATTCAGCAGCTGTTTGAGTGCTGCCCAGGTCTTTATCASAACAATCTTAATTGATGTTTGAAGGGATTTAAAGTACAAACACAGGTGGTTTTAATCCCCTTTTTCACTTAACCTCAGCAATGTAGCTCTTCTTTTGGCTGGGTTCAGCAGCCCAGKCTTAGAATCTTAGAATGGTTTGGAGAGGTGGAATGACCATCTCATTCCATCTCCCCTGCCTTCCACTATCCCACGTCACTCCAAGCCCTGTCTAAGTGGCCTGGAACACCTCTAGGGATGGGGCAGCCACAGCTTCTCTGGGCAGCCTCTACCAGGGCCTCACCACCCTCACAGGGAGGAATTTCTTTCCAATATCCATCTAAACCTGTAGTCTTTCAGGTTGAACCCGTTCCCCCTTGTTCTGTCACACCAGACTCTTGTCCAAAGCCCCTCTCCAGGTCTCCTCAAGCACCTTTAAGCATTGGAAGGAGCTCAGAGGTCTCCCTGGAGCTTTCTCTTCTCCAAGAYGAACAGTCCCAGCTCTCTCAGCCTGTCTCCAAAGCAGAGCTGCTCCAGCCCCTCTGGATCGGCTCCAGCAGCTCCACATCCTTCAGCATTCCCAGAAAGCAGCCAGAGTTCAATAATTGAGAGACGAGAACTACACGGTTCATTAATTTTTATCAACACAACGAAATGACACAGGAACCCTCAAACCTTGTGGTTCAGTGACCAGCTCTGCATCCCTTCCACGCTGCCGGGAGAAGGGGAGGGCTCTGCATCCCTTCCATGCTGCCGGGAGAAGGGGAGGGCATCGCCAGGAGGGATCAACACTGCCAGGGCAAACTGTGGACAGAGAGACCCTGTCCCTTGTGAGCAGCCCCGTCTGGGGTGGCAGGGTGGCTGCTGGAGTCATTAGGATGGATCTGGGGGATGGGTTCGCATTCCACGAGGACAAACGCTGGAGTGGAAGGCACTGTCTGTACCCGAGAGCGACCACCCGGTGGCATTCTGCATTTGTAATGAAMCAAGGACAAGTCCCACCTCTGCCTGTGTTCCGGGGAACAGTGAAATACGATTCGGGCTAATGAGGCTGGAGTTAACTGCATTTTAATTAAAGATTGTCTCTTTTCTAACAGCCAGGAAGAAGCTCAATTACACAGACATGGGGAGCAAACCACCATGAGGGCCAGCAGCCAGCTAGACCCTGCAAGTCCTACCYACCACAGTTTGTTAAATGCTTTCCTGGGTTGAAGCTCTTTCCCGTTATTCCTCATGTGGCAGAGACCAGAAAACAATGAGAAAATCAGAGCCTAAATGCACAGGGCACAGCTTTGCAATGGGCTCTTCAGGAAGTCCACTGTCTGTGAGCTTCCCATTTACCTAATGCAAGTTTTTATTCCTTCTCTGTAATTGCCCTAAATTAATTAAGATATTTTTTAGTTCTGTTTCTCTTCAGAAAAGGGTTTCCCCTTTGTAATCCCATTCTAAATCCCTCTTCTTTTCACTTTAGCAGCTTCTCACCATTTTGCAAACCCTTTTWTTTCAGGCTCTCTGTATTTATTAAACCTTTGTGCTTTACAACATCTRTTTCGTTATCTGCTTGGCTGGCTGATTTCTTGGGGTTCCTTTGCGAGCTTGGCAGTGAGATGGCAGCAGCACAGTAAGAAAAAAAAGGAGGGGGGCTGAAGGTCACCTAAAAAATAAAAAAACCCCACCACCTTAATTGAGAGAAGGCAGCAATACATGATGGCTTTAAATATCTCCCAAACTTTTTCTGATTCTCTCAAGTGTTTAGCATTAATCTCTTATAGTATTCAAGGGTACACGAAGGGGACTAGCAGGAATTAACCAAACTAAGGAGTGTACCAGAGATCAAATAATAGATCATTCCCATGAGACTGAAAAGGAAGGAAGCATTTTACATTGTAATTACAGCTGAAGGTACCTGGGAAATACCAACCWGCTTAACTTCAGGTATCTGAGCAGCTCCTGAGGAAGTGGCAGGACTGACCACATTTTTCAAAAAAACCCACAAGCTTTAATGTCACAAAAGCAGGGCCAAAAAGCAGAAAAAAAAACCCTTAACATTTCACAAACCCCACTGAAAGGGATCCCAGCGCATCGTCTTACAACGGGAGGGAAAAAACACAGCAAGAAAGGGCTGATGTGCAAAATTCATCCCTGGGGGGCTTGCCACCCTTTTCCACCCCATTCCTGGGTGGAAAGGAGCTGCAGGGATGCGAGGTCCGTGCTGGGGAGCAGCAAACCCGAGAGCTGAGCTGGCAGGGTGCCCTGTGGGCTTGCCACCCTTTTGCACACCATTCCTGGGTGGGAAGGAGCTGCAGGGATGCGAGGTCCGTGCTTGGGAGAAACAAATCCGAGAGCTGCGCCTGCAGGGTGCCGCCAGCTGCTCTGCTCTGACTCACTGCCCCGTTACCTTGGCGAGCACAGCACCTGAGAGCAGCCCCAGCACCGAGAGAACGTCTTGTTTCCTGTCACTCGAGCAGCACAACTCTGATTCCAGACTCTCCCCCTGCTGCTAATTAATTCGATAGAATCAGGAGCACGTCAGCAGCTGCAGAAGGGACTYGCCGGTTGGCACACGCCGCCTCCAGCCCCCTCCACAGCGTCCCTGTGGGACAGAGCTCTTTCTCCTCAGCCTTTCAGGGCTGGTGTTCCCCCTCCCAATTTTTGCCCTGTTTCTGGCAGAAGGCACCGAGAATAATTTCTTTGCATTAGGTTGGAATGTGTTTTGGGCTGATTTTGGACAAGAAGCTCGGTGGGGCCTCATCCCCTCTCCCTGACGCCTTGGGCTGCCACACTCCGGATGGGAGTTGCTGCAGCAGCGCCTGATCCTCTGCCAAAAAACCACGAAACCCTCTGATTTCCCCTCATGTGGCCACTAATTATTTCTCACRGGGCCTTTGGTGCTGCTAAGAACTCATTAAATTCCCTCTAGCCTGTGACAGCTCTGGCTGAAGGCACAGGGCCCTTGCAGGCCCTGGTGCCTCATGCAAGGCCACCTCGGTGCCACCATGCAGGCCATGTGTGGCAGGATGGTCTCATCCAGGATACCCTCCACAGAATGGAAAGCTCCGTCAAAYGTGCTGTAAAATCAGGAAAGATAAATTGCCCTTGACCAGCTGTCTCTGCAGGCCCTGCTCCCAGGGCTGGCACCAGCAAATGGGCTCTTGTGTGAATAGATCTGTTAAAACCCACAGGAGCAATTCCCACTCCAGCCCTGCCTACTCAMAGTGGCTTCATTTTGGTACCTGACTACTTCAAAGGTGAAAGCATATTCTCTCTAATTTGCTAAATTGACTAATTTACTTTTCTCAGGAGACAATCTCATTTCCATCTTCTACCTCTTTAGCTTTGTACGCTCAGTCCATAATATGAAAAGATTTTTCCTTAAYTTCTTCTCCAGGAAAGAAGGAATCGATCTTTTATTTGTGGCACTTTAAATTGGCATGTTGACTCCAAAAATCCACTGCTCATCACATTGAAGGCTGATCCAATAGTTCCAGTTACTCCAGTAATAAAGAACTTTACAGGGATGGGTGGAAGGACAGGATCAAAATGGATGGGTCTTCTTACATGGAAGGAWGCAGAGGAAGAAGCAGAATCTGGGAAGACAATGCTGCTTTAAATTAGGATATCTGCTGTGCATAGCAAGGCAAAACACGACCCATTCCTCRTCCTGTCTCTGGATGTGATTCAACCCACCCATCCCCAGCTGAGGAATTGTGGTGCAGAGTCTGATCCTCATTCCCCTGGCAAATGACAGAGCTGAGCTGATCTCAGCCTGGAATCCCAGTGGGYTGACAGCAAGGACTCATACAAGATGTAACTCATGTGTTTGCAACAAGCATAGAATCCATAAACAGGGAATGATTTTTCTCTTCATCCTCCCCACTGTCCAGGTACTTCTCTAGGAAAATCCACTCTCTAGTGTGGACAAAGCCRTGGAGATGGAAGGTTGTGTATGCCCCAAAAAGCCATCAGCTTGTTCATCCTGCAGCTCTCCCCTCAGCCATCAGTTCTGCACAGAGCAGGCAGCAAACTGGTCACTCCTGGCATTGCCTGTGATCTGAACTGGGAACTGTGGATCACCATCAAGCTTCAAGTGTTTTCTAGTGCAAAGTATCTTCCACAGTTCCCCACAGATTCTGGTTCTGGGTCAGGCCTACAGCAGATTTGGGGAGTGTTTAGGTCAACAGGGCCTCCCCAGGCTGCAGCTGGAGCTTGGGGCCTCCCTCCAAACTACAGCACAGTAAAAAGTGTGTACTAAGGCCACAACGAAAAATCCTGTTTTTTTTAGAAAAGAAGGCTAAGCCTTCTTTAGTGCCTCTTAACTCCTAATTCCAATTGTAAAATGCTATTTAGGAAGATCACACTGATCAAAATCTGGACATTTTTGTGGAGTTTTGTAAAAATGCTTTTTGAAGCTTTAAGATGGAGGGATTTTCACTGAAGTCATTGTTCCTCTTACAAAATTTTCAGCCTCCAGTTTTAAATTTCCACTCTTATTTCCTGCCAACTTTTACCTGCTCAGAGCCAATTGTTTTGCTGACAGTTGCCATGCCCTTGTGCCATTTGCTGAGCATCACCTGCATGAGGCCTCAGGTGCTCACTAAGGAAAACTCACTTCTTCATATCCTTTCCAGAACCAGGGAAGATCTTGCTTGCTCAGTTGGGCTGTGGAAGAGTTTTCTMTTCAAACCTACTCTGTGTGGAATCACTGATGTATTTTTGACTCAGAGAAATCTGTTTATTTTCTGCTCTTAAATAAAGAGTGAGCAGCTCTGTGAGCAACACCACTGCAGAAGAAACACAAACAGGCTGTTACTCAAACACCATCTCTGAAGGGCTTGTGCTCWGCTTTTCAGATGAGATTAAGAGCTCAATTACAGTAGAGAAAGAGCCTTTCATTAAATCACACATAGAACATAATAAGGACAAATTACAAAGYTCTTCAGAAGCAAATTTGTGTCAGWCTGCTGGGTAAGGAGGCTCTTTAGGGGGAGCCTTCAGTGGTTTCTCCTGCCCTGCTGAAGAAATGTGTCCTACACACCTCATCTAACCACGTTTTTGAGGAAAGCTCACAACCAGAATCGTATGGGGCCTCCAATTTTTTGAATGTCTCTCTTCCAGTGACAGAAATTAGCAGTATAAGCAATTCCCTCATGTTTGTAATGAGTGGAGTGAAGTCTTAGGTTACTGCTGGTGTGTACAGCTTAGAAGTGCAGTGGTTTGTTCTGCTAACACAGGAAAGGCCCAGAAGCTCAGTGATGTCCAAGTCCCATATTGGTAACAGGAGATAACCTGTGGAGTTTGAAGACTTTAAGGCCCAGAAGCTAAGGRATGAATCAACTACCTAAAGCCAGACCATGGACATAACTGTTTAATTCCATCATCCCTGCCATGCTCTCCTGTCTGCAGAAGCCTCCACCAAGAAACCTGCAGATAAGGAGGTGAGGAAAGAACAGATTCAAGCCCCCCACACAGAGGAGAGCCCAGAGACCCCCAAGCCATAGAGATCCCTCCCTGAGCATCCAGGCTGCCCAAACTTTCAAAATCAAAGCTGCAGTGTGCCAATCCCAGGCCCATGAACCACAGGCAGAAATACCCACTGGCCTCTGGATTTGCAGGTGACTGTACAAGTGTGAACGTGCAGCTGAGGGATTGGATGCTTTTTCTCTCCCCAGAAATCCAAGGCACTGCATGGCAGAGCTCAAAGCGRACAGCAAAGGGTTACAGGGCCGCCCAGAATCCTGCACCTGGGAAAGGGGGAAGTCCAGGTTCAGTCACAGAGTTGTCACCACTTGATTTTGTTCCCYTGTTATTCTGCTCTCCTGGAATATATTATGGCTAATTTAAGGCAGTTAGCAAATTGGATTGTAAGCAGGTGCTGGTGAAAAAGAAACCAAACCACTGTTCCCCTTTGAAATGCCAGACAGGAGATTCATTGAAATTCCCTTTGAAAAGGCATCCCAAAATCTCATAATCTGTTGACGAAAACAGTCAAGGAAAAGTCAAGGGGAAAAGAACAATGTTTTTCAGGAGGTTTCACAACTCAGGCAACTGTAACTCCCATCAAGCATTAGGAGTGAGGATTGTCATTTCCACAGCAGGAAACCTTTCAAAGACTCAAAAACTTTCATTGAAAAGCAGCGCCAGAATGCACAAAGTTGAACAATGATCCATGAAGGCCTAATATTTCCATCAAGGCTAGGATGAGATGAGTAGGGGAGGGTGACTGGGGCTCCTCAAAAGCCAGACCTCAGAGCTGAGATGGGATTTAATCCTGATATCCTTCCAGTTACCCAGCCAAGGATCAAGACGTGAGGGAGCTCAGAAAGCCAGAGCGCTCAAAACAGCAGCATGCACACAGAGGGAAGAAGAGGAAATACAGCTGGGTATTTCCTAAAGCTCTTCTTTGGACTGACCTGATGTCTGGTGCAGTGAGTCACAGAAAACTTGCTCGAAACTTGGGTGGCAGAACTGAAAGTGCTCACTGATTAGCAACAGAAAAAATTAGGAGCATATAGGAGTGAGCATAGTCACGAGGACCTGGAGAAGAACCCCAAAAGGCCAGACATGATGTAATATTGCACATAATGAGGGTAAAATACATGTTGCTATTCATCATGTATCCAAAGAATTATAGAATAGTTTGGGTTGGAAGGGACCTTTAAAGGTCATCTGGAATGACAAACTATTGGAAGMAACAGAAAAACAGTATCTTAACTACCAGGGAAAACTGTGTTGAAAGCAACCTAGGTTTAGAGTCAAAAGAGCAACACCTTATCTTTGAACTAAAGATTTATCAATAACTAACGCTGTCTGCCACTGAGGGACACTCTAAACCAGAATCCCTCCACTCCAGTTTTCCCATGCTGTGCTATCAAACCTCTCCATGCTCCCCAGCTCCTGCAGAAACTGGACTTTGTGATGKGACCCCAACATGGCAGCAGCACACGTGAAGCACCACCTCAGAGAAGTGCATCACCACTCCTACAAAATAAGGCAGTTTTCACCTGAACATCAAGCAACACYAAACTTCTCTGGGAAGCACTGGGTGCAGGATAATCAGGGACAGAAAAGGGATGTGTCTRCGGAGCAGAGGGCTGGTTTAAATTCTCATTAGGTTGTTAACAGCTGGTTTCATTAGTCTGCCTGCAGACAATCATAATTACTTAGTGGCTACTGCAGGGTGAAAAGCCATTTCAGTTTATTAACATTCCCAGAGCTGCAAACCTGTCAGTGAAATTACTTTTAAAGTGGCTTGGGAAGCTTGTCTCTGCTCTAAAAACACATCAGACTGATAGACCAGAGTGTGAAATTTACACCCCAATAAAAGGGAGTTTGACTGCAGTTTAATAGCACTTGAAGTGTTCTGCTCTGAGAAACTGTCCCCAAAGTCCAGGTGGACCTTTCTCCATTGGAACTCTTAGAAATTTGTGGAAGCTGTAACTTTGGCATTAATTTTACAGGAGCATTTACAGCCCAAGGGTCAAGACCAAAGCCATAAAATGCTGCTCAAGSCATGAGCTTTCTCAAACCAGAGATAAACTTGTATCTAAAGGTCTGTCTGGAGCCCAGGACTACTAAATTTGCTCTAGTAGAAGCGAATTTTCTGTTTTAAAGCTTAGCCTGCAATGAAGGTAGAYTTTTATCTTAGCTTAGTTAAATATTCCCCCTAAACCAGCATAGATTATTATTTCCCCACTATAATTCATGGTTTGTCCACTCCTAATTACTCTTTCTTCTTACCCTAAGCACCATCCTTACTCATACAACAGGTTGATGGCTCCCATTAAATTCATTATTCTACAGACATATGTTAGAATRAAGTTTACCTCAATGAGAGCTTTATCCAGCTCCTGAAAGAGCTAATGGAGAAGATTTTTCAGTTTATTCAAAGCAGCTGTTATCTCAGAAGGAGGATCATGCTTAAATTAGAATAAAAGTTCTGCCAGAATCCATATTCCTTTGTTTCCCCCAACCATTCACTAAAAGCCCTCAGTCACTTATGAGCTTTTTAAATAATTTCTAGTATTTACTACATGGCCAATTATTAAAAGAGCCTTGAACCTGCAGTGCAGTTAATGACCATCTCTGACAGATTTCTGATGTGTATTTTCTTTCCACATTTTCTTCAACAATAGCTAACCAGGTGCCTTCCCCTTTTTATCTCCTGTTTATTTCATTTACTCTCCTCCTCCATCCCACAGCACACGATGTTTCCACAAAACCAGCCTGCACCAGCCACTATCTCACAACTCGCCCATAAAATCCTTTCACACTTCCACCTCCTCATCATCCCATCCACGGAGGGGAGCCAAGGTCAGCCAGATGCAAATGAGGTGTTTGAAGCYGAGGGGTGATGAGGCGGTGATTGCTTGATGAGCACAGGAGGAGGAAAGGTCTTGGCTGTGCCTCGGTTTTTAAATCATCCTCAGTCGTGCAGGTAAGTTAAGGTCAGAGCAGTGATGTTCCTCTGACCAGCTTCCCCATGGCACCATTCCTGTCACAAAGACAGGCAGGTCACACATATTCTCTGGATGACAATATCAAAAAACAGAAAAAAAAATACTTTTCAGGAATTTTCATCATGTGAGCTCAGAATTCCCCATGCTCTTGCAAAGGGGGAATGTTCATCAGGGAAAGGACATGAGAAGGAGCCTCAAATTGTCCAAAGACCCAGTAAAAATATTTTTTCCTGTGGAAACCTTCACCCAAGCTGGTGACACTTCAGGTCCTTTGTACACCCATTTCCTGATGTGCATCTCACAGTGAGTTCCCACTGCCCCAGGGACCCAACACAAACCTTAGAGCCCCACACAAACACAGCCCAGGGAGCTGCACCCTTCCCTCCAATCCTGTGTACCTGCAACAGCCACTTCTGTGCTGATCTGAGCCTGCTTCTCCCCAAAATGAGGTGGTCAATTTGTCCTTGAAAATATTGACAAGAGCATTCTTGTCTTSTCCAAAAGAGCCATCATTTCACAACTGTAATCTCCACAGACTTTATTCCCTTGAAGTGTCCAAGTACACAGGCAGCATCAAGGAAGGCACTGAAGTAAGTCAGGTTTAACCCAAAAGAGCTCTCAGCTCCCCGTGAAAGCCCAGACAAGGAGCTGAGAAAGGATTAATGTTCCCATAACTGGCATCTAACAGCCACAGGGTAAGTGGAAATTTGGTTTTAGAGAATGAAGGAAATAAAGAAAAAGCACTAAGTAATAAAAGGTGAGAAAAATCCATCACTCCAACAGGTAAATGAAGGTAAACCACTTGAAGAAACAGAGGTAGATGGAGGGAAAACCCCCCCCAATTAATAGTGTCCATGACACCCTGAGCCAAAACAAGCCCAGGGGATCAGGAAAGATCCAAACAACAGCAGAAATGAAGTGAGATYTCTGAAGGCAACAAAAGAGAGAGGCAGCCTGAAGAAAGGAAAAAATGTCTCCCCACCTTTCATTCCCTGCCCACAAGGTGTTTTGGGTTTTTTTGATCAAGAGTCTCTTTTATCATGTGGTAAAAATCCAGAAAAATAAAGGTCAGGAGAAACATGGTTTATTGGGAACATTCCTGTATAGCARACAAGATACATCCCTGTGCAAATTATTCCATGCAGCATTCACATCTTTAATTGCTTCTTTTCCTCTTCCTGGGGAAGCAGAGTYGCTTTATTTTCTCACTCCCAAGCAATATTTTCTCACTCCTCCCTGGCAAAGAACAAGCTCCCATCTTGGCAAGTGCTCACCAGTTTACTTAATGCTCTTCACACCCCTGCTAAGGAGAGTGGAACAGGTTAATTTATCACTTATTACAATCATTAACTTGCCCAGCTGCCAAGTTCAAGAGCCCCAGAGTGCCTCAGGTTATACAGGATCACAGAAGAAAAAGCTCCATTGAATTAAGCTGCTGCCACACTGGCCCTCTTTGCCTGTCAAACACATTCAGCTGCTCTTGCACTGCCCTGTGAAAATCCCCCGTAAAATACAAGTGAAAATCCCTCATCACCCATGAGAAAGCACAGCTGGGTTCTGCTCAGGACATTTCAAACTACCTGGGGTATTTGTGACTCCCCGCCCCCCTTGCAAAGGCAGCATCTCAGGAAAACCAAAAGTTTCTTTTCATGGACTCACAGGATGTGTTGGGTTGAAAGGAACCTTAAAGCTCCTCTTGTTCCAACTCTTGCCACACTCAGGACACCTTCCYCTTGACCAGGTTGCCCCAAGCCCCATCCAACCTGGCCTTGAACACTTCCAAGGGTGAGACAATCACAGCTTCCCTGGAACTGTTTTGTTCCTCCCAGATCTAAAATCATACCAAACTCAGAAGCCTCAGAGATAGATTTCTATTAAATATCTGCATTTTTCCAGGAAAGAAATGTGGCAAACCTTGTTTGCATCTGACTTTGCAAAATCAACACGAGCTCTTCAGAAAGAGCTGCCACCCACTTTTCTTATTTTCCCCCATTGGAACAATTTCATTCTGTTGTTGTTCACAGCACTATTTTAATATATCTGGCTGAGGCTGCTTAAAATAGTACAGTGAGATACCAGGGTGTGAGGGGTGGAAAACTGAGCTCTTGCACATCCAGTGTTTTTGTTGTTGRAAGTCTTAAATCCCACCTCTCTAGTGGGATGAAATAGGTGCTACTAATCCAATTTCTAAAGTATCATGCATCAAGCTGACATTATTTAAGACTTATTTTTAAAAGGCCAATTTAAACAAACCTTTGCTCCTTCCCATTTTCTCTGTTCCACARTTTATGACAGAAGACAGGAGAGAAAGATTGTTTTGGGAACAATGTTTTCAGGACTCTAAAAATAATAGAAAAACTGCTCTGCCACACTCTCAGCTGTTAMAGCCCCAAAAAAGCACTGGCTGTCTTTGCTCACAGTCACAATTGTGGTGAGATTTCTACCACACCACAGGACAGTCATTKTTTTGTTTTTCTCCTAGAAATAACTACAGCACTTCAGGGTGTTTAAGGCAAACATGARCCTCTTTTAATGACCCTTGAAACTGGACATGTGAAATGAGGTACACAAAGCCAAAGGCCAGCTGAACCTGTGATCTCTGAGTGGGTCTTCACATTCTTCCCAAGAAGATGAATGGGAATCACTGTTTTGCCAGGGACACTGCATCAACTGGGAATCTGGTGTAGAAAATGTGCTTTCTGCTCCTCTCAGWGCCAAAATTCCTACACGTTTCTTGTAAGTCCTTCTTGGATAAGGACCATGTTCAACTGAGTGACCGTGAAGCAAAATGGCAATCCAGGAATAAATTTTCCTGTGCACAGTATTCTCCATCCATGTGGATGGTTACTCATTGGCACAYAGGAGTAAGGAAGGAACCCAAATGCATCACTGTATGTAAAATCAGACATGTTGAGAGATGAACAAATCTCTCAGAGATGTGGAAACCCCCTGAAAACCCAGTTCAAGGAGAGGCKGAGCTATTTTGTGGTTCTAGACATGAAGATGCTCAGGATCCTCCAGAGATGCTCAGCAGGCAGTAAGACTGTGMCTGAATCCCACTCTGGAAATGCCAGTGGCTCAACTGAGAGCTGTGGGAATGATTTACATTGCATTGAGAGGGGCCACAGTCCTGCAAGGGTCTTTCATCAGGAACAAACGTCAGCCTGGAGGGTGGGGAATGCTGGATCTGTACCACTGCGTGCTCATCCTTCACCTTAATGCAGAGCTGCTCCCAAAGTTGCCATGTATCACTTTTTATATTTCTCCTGTTGGGTATATTTTGGAGCAGCTGCTATATGTGTTTTTTAATGGTGATCCTGTGGGAAGCAGCCATTTGCCTGCTGTGATATCCTCACAACTAACACTAACTCCTCATTCCCTTTGGTTTTATTTGGAGTTTTTTTTATCTATTTGTTTGGTTGGTTTCTTTGGGTTTGTTTGGTTGGTTTTTGTCTGTTCTGGTTTGAGTTTTTTGTTTGCTTTGTTACAAATGACTGGTGAAGTTGGCACAGCCAAACTCCAGAAAATCCAGGCTTGACTTTCCAGAAATTTCTTTGGGCTGGGTTGAGGTGCATCCTCCAGGCTCAGGAGCACCACTGTGTTTGCAGGTTTTGCTCTGCATCATCAGCTGGCCCAGACTCTGCTCGGTGTTTCACAAATGGACAAGACCATGGATACTGTGCTAAGCTTCCTTTCAAACAGCAAAACCTGGGGCAGCATGACAGAAAATAAGGGGGAAAAAGAAAATATTCACCAGTTCCTGATACTATTTGCTACCCTTCAGCCTTGACTCCCACTGGTCTAACTCACTGCTGTCCATGTGGGGCTGGGGATGCTCAGGCTGGAAAGAGAAGGTGCTGGGGAGGCCTCACTGCAGCTGTGCAGGACTCGGAGAGTCCCATAGAAAGGATGGGGACAGAGTGTTCAACAGGGCCTGTGGTGAGAGGAGAAGGGGGGATGGCTTTCAGCTGCAGGAGCTGGATTGAAGTTGGATCTAAGGAAGTTGCTCTTTTGCACTGAGGGTGGTGGGGCACTGGCCCAGGCTGTGCATGGAGGCCGTGCATGCACCATCCTTGGGAGCATCCAAGGCTTGGGAACAAGGCTCTGAGCAACCTCGTCTGGGGGAAGATTGCTCAGCTTGGAACCCATGATCTTTAGGGTCCTTTGCAAGTCCAACCGTTGATGGATTCCATCAWTCYATGGTCTCTACTACAACGTAACCCTGGACTCCTGTGATGTCACAATCCACAGCCCCAGCAGAGGAACTCCCCAGCGCCCAACAGAGCACAACACAACCGTTYRCTGTTGTGTTGGCCCACCCTTCACCTTGCTCCTAGAGCACCCTTGTTGCCCTGCTTGTCTCTTGCTCCCGGATACTCCCAGTGGTCCCGAAAGCTCCGTATTGCCTGGATTGTGCCATCCATCCCTGCAGGATGATCACGTTTATCCTGAAGAATTTCTATTTCCTAAGTCTTGCCATCTATATCTTCRKGATGTTTGCATCTGTCCCGGGAAAGGTACGGTGSCATTCCATGGAGGTGGACACCCCTCAGCTGCCTGGGTGGGCTGGAGCTCCGTGGGGATGGTGTGGGACAGGGACTCTGAAAGTTATGCTGCTTCTGCAGGCTGGCACAGACACAGAGGAGGAGATGGAGGTGGACCCACCAGCTGATACAGCTGAGGACATGGAAGTAGACGGGGGAGAGGATGCAGAGGAAGAGATGGAGGTGGATGTGGTGGACAAGACAGAGGAGATGGAAGTGGATATTCCAGCCGATAAAGAGGAGGACATGGAAGTGGACGGAGAAGAGAATGGAGAGGAAGAGATGGAGGTGGATGTGAAGGACGAGACAGAGAAGATGGAAGTAGATAGTCCAGCTGATAAAGAGGAGGCCATAGAAGTGGACGAAGAAGAGATCAGAAAGGAAGAGATGGATGTGGAGGATGAAATAGAGGAGATGGAGATGGTAGATTACATTGAGGACACGGAGGCTGATGAAATAGATGAGGAGGAGGCCTTGGTCATGGGATGAAGACCCATGCCACAGCAGAACAGGCATGTGCTCCCCACAGGCAGAGTGAGTCCCCTGCTCCCAGGCTGGGGCTGGGTTGGGTGGTCCTTACTCAGGGACACGGGACCCTGGGCATGAGATTCTGGTGGCCATCCCCGGCCTGCCTGTGCTTGCCCTTGCTTGCCAAGGCTTGCTTGCCTTGCCACACAAGCCCTGAAATAAACAGGGCAGGAGAAGAGCGGAGTAACTGCCAGACTGCAGTAACCATGGCATTTGCTTTTCTTCCAGGACTGAGTGGCATCACAGACCAAGACGCCACACTCCTCTTTACACATTTTAGCATTTGTTGTTATCTTTAGGATATAGCTTTTAGGGTTTCATCTGCTGTAAATATGTTTGAAGTATTTTAGCTCGATAGGTTCTTATGTAAATACATTCTATAGGTTGTTGTTACAAAAATAGTTGTGGTTACAAAAATTAGTTGTTGTTACAAAAATTAGTTGTTGCTGCTGTTACAAAAAGTTGTTGTTACAAAAATTAGTTGTTGTTACAAAAATAAGTTGTTGTTACAACAATAAGTTGTTGTTACAACAGTAAGTTTTTGTTGTTGTTACAAAAATTAGTTGTTGTTGTTGTTACAAAAATTAGTTGTTGTTACAAAAATAAGTTGTTGTTACAACAATAAGTTGTTGTTACAACAGTAAATTTTTGTTGTTGCTACAAAAATTAGTTGTTGTTGTTGTTACAAAAATTTTTACAATGTTGATAGGTTCTGTAGGTCATTTTTGTTGCTGTTCTAGCAACGAAGAGTTTTTGTTTTTCACACGCCGGTTCTCCTTGCATTTTCTTGTTGTGGTTTCCACTTTCTCCAGGTTCCCAGGACTGGAGGAGGGGGACCTGGCACAGCCACCCCAGCAGTTGGGGGTACCTGTGCACAGAGGAGTCCCACTGACAGAGGTCACCTTGTCCTTTGCAGTTTCCCTGGACGCACTTGGTGTCCCTGTCACACTTGGGGCACATCCCAGTGAGCCCTGAGAGGATTGACAGAGTTGTCTTTACAAAAAGCAATGTGTCTGCTGGTGAATAAAACTTATACTGAGAAATAAAAGAAACAATGGGAAGGATTGGTCTCATTGATGAATGGAAAGCCYGGAGGGAGCTTCAGCACAGGGGCCTACACAGACCCAGATTTCCTTTGGAAACCCCTCTGTCACCAGACTCTGGTAACAAGCACAGCAGGAATTGATCCTCCTAGTTAAAGGCATGACGTTAATTGGCACAAATTTGTCCCTTGGACTTCCTAGCACAGCAAACGTCAGCCCTTGTAATCCCTCTTCTGCACTCCCTGCTTGGGCACCAAAACATCTGCACCCTCCAGAACATCTTTAATTAGCACCAACCTGCAGAGAGCTACGGGGGGAGAACCTGCCTCCGACCACAAAGAGAATAATTGACATAGGTAGTCTGGGGCAGAGCTGAAACTGAAGGTTTTTTATTGCTGAATTCATTCTCCAAGAACAATAATGAAAGCTTTCAATCTCTTCACCTGCCACAAATGTGTATTGCTGAGGTTTGCTTCTTATGACTGATTTTTGTTAATCTGTTCAGAAGTCTGGCGAAGGTGCAGAGATGATATTTCAGAGCCAGATGAGCTCAGCACAGCTTGTGCAACACGCAGAATTTCCAGACCCAGACACTCAGGCCATGCAAGATGATACTTTTTCATCTCTGTGCACAGATCATTTTTAGGACGTCCCTGATGTACCACACACTTCCCAGAGCTGTCCCTTCTATCCAGCTCTCCCCAGTCACTTCACAGACTTCACTCCAAGCAGTTTCTGATAGAGCTCAGTAGCACATGGGATTTAATCCTGCTGTTTCTTCATCTTCTCCTGAGCTGTCTCCAGACACGGTGTGTGGGCTCTGCAGCACCATTAACATGTCACCTCCCTGACACTGAGGTTCAGGTCACAACTTTTCGTCAAAAGCAGCAAATAAATGATTCCCACTGGGTCCCACACAGCTCCATGGGGACTTTGTGTGGCTGCAGCTCAAACAGTCCTAGTGCACGGGAATTTCAGGAGGAGATACAGGGAAGGAATCAGCTATTCACAGCAAAAAACATCAGTCTGTATGGCCCAAATCCCTACCACACTGCAGACTGTGGTAACCCAGACTCTGCATTTACACTTCGGCCTCTGTGCCTCACTTTTCCTCTCACTAAAGTCCCCCCACTTTCYCTCATGCTTGGGTTCCCAAGATCAATAAAAGCAACATTAGGAGCAGGGGTGGATGACAGGAACTGTCTCAAGGGTCGACAAAATTTCTCTTCTCAGGCCTGACAATTCCAGCCAAGGACAGAGGAAAAGCCAGCATGAAAGAGGTGTGCAATCAAAGCAGTAATCAAATTTAGGTATTATGAGAGAAGCTGAAGTGGTTTTCAGTGTTCAGAACAAGATTAGCRGCTCCAGGCACAGGAGAGATGTGACGTTTTCCCTGCTGTAACAACTCTGTGATGCAAATCGCATCTCAAACCTTTCTCCCCGGCTCTGGAATCTGTTCGGCCACCAACACACTGCTGAATTTTAAAAGCAAAGTGGAAGCTRGTCAGAGAGGTGGTTTGCAAATAAAAATCACAGTGGACAGCTTGGAAGCACCAACCAGAGCAGAGAGAGGCAGAGCCTGGCCCTGGGGTGCAGCGCAGCTACACAAGGCATACCTGAAACTGTGAGAAATTAAAGAATTTGCCGCTTGTGTTTCTCCCACAGGAGATACAGAAGGTGGTTTATGGAATCCCTGCCTCCTTCATGCTGTATCAGCATGCAGGAGAGCACCAGGATGAAGATCACRGCACCTTCTGCTGATGCTTCCATCTCCTGACTCAGATCTCGCCAAAATCTGTCACTATTGGGCCTTCMCAAAGCCTCAGATTCACTCAGTCCTTGCAGGATTTCAGTGCTGAGGAGCATGAAGGGAGATAAAAGCACTTGCAGAGACCAGAGATGCAATTGCTGCCTGAGGTGCATTTCAYTGCCCAGGCTAGTGCCTCTAAAACCATCAAAATCAGCCCCTTTGRCAGCATCAAGCCAACAGCAGAACATCAGGGCCTGAAAATGGTTGGAAATGCCATTTTGAAATATTTTTCTCCTGGTCTCCCACTTCATGGTGCCCTTGCAGGGGTTTACCCCATCACTCAGCAGCTGCAGCAAGTCTTGGMAACCAACTTCAGATGGATTTTTAGTGATGAGCAAATAAGAGGCAATTTTATTTTGTCTCTAATGAATGAAATTTCACCTAAATCAGATGAACTCTGTGTTCTGAGATTGGCCAGGCACTAATCACTGCCAGGCCCCCAAGCCTGGATGTCAAACTGAAAAAAAAGAAAGTTGAATTTATTTGGTTTTATTTACAAGATAATTCTGTCTCAAAAGAATTGGGATCCATATAATTGCACTTCCAAGCACTAAACTCAGACCAGTCACAAAGAGCAAAGGAGACAGGAAAAGAAATAAAAATAGAGATTTCTAAGGAGATGGAAATTGAATGCTGAGTTTTTCCCATTATAGAAAGTTTCATAAATTATCACCTGCCAGCTCCTTGCCTTCACTTGTGTGGCCACCACTGAATACACTCACAGATAAGAAAATGTTTGTCCTATTGAAAACTGGGGCTAGAAGTAGAAAAAGGCTCAGATGTCTGAATTAAAGGACAACATAATGAGAAGAGCTGCCTTATAATAGTGAAATATGATGGACAGCAGGAATGGCTGAAGCCAGCAGAGATAAGTCCATGAACTATTCATGCTACAAAGATTTCTGACAAAACCTCCAATAACCCAAAAKCAATGTTTTGTCTGGCAGAGCTGATAGGAACCCTGTGCATTTAATTCAGTCATTGGCAGCAAATGGAGATCGGCTTGAAGCTCCTTTGGTCCACTACTACTTCTTATTTTTCACCCAGAAAATGTAATTACATCTACTCTTTGGGAAGAAATTACTGCTTTGAGTGGTTCAAGGCAAAGAGCTTCTTCCCATACCCACTCATAATCAGTCACCAAGAGAAATATTTTCTCAAAAGATCTCTTCAAAATTTTGGAGTTACTTTCAACATAAATAACTGGATTATTTTGCTCAAAATGATAAGGGGATTGAATTTGGCTCCCTCAGCTTAAAAAGAAGTGTTTCTTCCCAGTTCTTCACAAAGAGGAACAAAACACTTTTTTTTTGTAGCAAACTGAAGAAGTTTCTTTCTTTCTGAGCTGCACAACAGGAGAGAATTTCATTGCCAAGAGGCAACAAAACCCAGTCAACYTCCAGTTCTTTTAGTTTAAGGGAAAAACTCTGAGGATCATATCTGTGGGAGACACAGAGTGGGAGGAGCAGGGGATCTGCTGGGGCTTTTGGGGTAGGGGACAGATCAAAGAAATGTKCAAGCTAAACCTGTGAGAGCTCAAGTCTCCATCCCTCAGAGGAGAAACCCAATTTGACCCAAATGCCATTCAAATCCAAAAAACRTTGAGGCATTTCCCCAAGCTCTGCTGAGCCATCAGGTAGAACCCAAATCCCTCTGCAGGACCAGGGCAGCAGGTCCCTGGCACRGGACAGGGATGCTCCCTTGGGAAGCTGCCTGCATCGCCCATGGGATTCACAAGATTGCTTCTAAAGACATCCAAAAAACTCCACATTAAAAGCCTTTAATTGGGGTTTCACTTCTCCATCTGTCTGTTGTCACCAAGCAGCTGCTCCACTTCAACACCCTTCTGATGGGTACAAATTCTCTCCTAATTCCCAGCCTTAAACAGGAAGTTATTTCCATTCATTCTTCTGCAGGTACTGGGAGCTTGTACCTGATTTGCTCTTCCTCTCRTGGTGTGCATTTGTGCACCTAAAGTGCCAAAGCCTAGAGCATTTCCTTGTTTAAATTATGTCATTTGTCCTTATATTTCCTTCCCATATAGTTGCGTGGATTTGGTGGTGGCTCAACACTCAGGAATTTGACTGCACAAASTCCAGTTCTCACACTGACTTCTCCAAGCTTTGGACCAAGCCTGCGAAGAAGGAAATGCAGCAAAGAAATTCCAAACAGAGGCCCTAATAAAGGTAATAAAATGCCACATGCCTGTGTTTGCTGCAGGGAAGAATAGTGCTGCTTATTAAATCATTACAAACAATTAAAGCAGCAGAGGGGAGGAAGACAGCACTATCGTTTCCAGTTCCCCAGTCCTCCTCTGCCCCCGGCATGAATTTTATCAAGCGCAAATCTCCCAGCAGAAATCCCTCAACAATTGATTTCCTACTCGTGGAATACAGCAGGCACACTCCCTGGCTTTCCTGGACAGAAAAGGAGAATCTGCCTTGATGTTTTTCCCAGCCATGCA
Source organism: Alauda arvensis (assembly GCA_902810485.1). NCBI lineage: Eukaryota > Metazoa > Chordata > Aves > Passeriformes > Alaudidae > Alauda > Alauda arvensis. The sequence continues at coordinate 2,555,780 of CADDXX010000061.1, forward strand.
GCTGTGATGTCAAATCCCCCCTCCCTGCCCTGCCAGGAGATTCCTGAAGTGGCATCTCCCTGTGGGGTGACAACGCTCTGGAGAAGCACAGAGGGAGCTTTGTGTCAGTGTAAGGGACCCCCAACAAGAGCAGACCCCTAATTCAGGCTCCATCTTTGTTCCCAAGCAGTTTCTAGCAGAAAATTCGCAGTGATTGCAYTGCCCCAGAACAGGTAATTTCGAGCACATTTTTCTCTTGAGCTTTTCTGCCTTCCACAAAAGCMGAGTGCCCGGGATTGCATTGGAGACGAGCAAATAGCTCCATCACGAWGAGGAGCACCAGGAAACATAGCAACACCTAACAGCCAAGACCATCCAAACTCACTTATCAGCCCACTGCCACATCTCCCGGACTCACTTGAATGCTCAGGAGAGTCTGAAAAGCCAGCTGGTTTCYAAGAAAGGGCTGTGCAATCGAAAGGTAAACAGGGGCCATCAGCCCCACACAAGTGTCTCTGGCAGGGGAAGGARCGGGAGGGATCCAGCCCCGACTAACGGTGGTGCAGCTCAAGTGATGCTCCCTCACTATTTGGGTTGCTTTTGTTGTTTTTACGTTAACAACGCATCTCCCACACCACGACTGTTCTCCCTCCCTGCAGCCACATGAAAAGAATTCACTGGTCTCTCACCTCTTTCTTGCCTCCCTCTGCCTGAAATCGTTTTTCCCCTACACAACTGGCAAAACAGGGTTTGTTTTCATGCTGGAAATACTGTAAACTCTTTGACTGATTTCAATAAGGACAACATCACTGTAAACAACACATTACTCAGGTGCCCTAGGGCAGCAAGAAAGGGAAATCTGACAACAGAGATGGGAACACCAGCCATGGGTAAGGTAACAGCATCGTATCTGCCTCTGTCATGGATGCTTTTCTTCCCAGTCCAGAAAATTCTCTGCCCTTTTTAGGGCTGTAGAAGGCTGCTGTCTGCCCCACAAAACAAGGAGCAAACCAAGCAGGAATGCTGCAGAACACCTCTGTTCCCATGATATTATTCTGCTAAACCCATAAAGCCACAGAAGAATGGGCACTGCCAACTCTGATTGCAGAGGAGGGAGTTCATCACATCCTCCCTGTAAATTAGGATTTATCAGAGATGGAGAATTGATTGCCAAGTGACCTGCAGAGACACAAAACTACTCTGCAGTTTTCTAGGACTCATTGAGCAGTACAAAAAGGTTATTGATGCAGTTGGGGAGTGTTTCTGTACAGGATGTGCTCCTGCACTTCCTGACATCCCGGGCAGGGAAATAATTTACTTAACATTTGCAAGAAGAAAGCAATTTTTCCCATTAAAAAAAAAAAAAGGAAAAAATAAATAGAAAACTTCATGGCAAKGAGCCCCAGTAAGAGTTTGCAGAATTTGGTATTAAACAAGTAATTTACAAAGAAATAATCTTGCTCTGCCTTCAAGTGGAGCTGTGAAGCAGGTGGAGATGGAGATGTCTCAGAGCGTGAGTGTGCTCCTCCTTACYGATAAAATGACAACAACATTACCAAGTATTAGAAGTGAAAAACTTCAGTGATAACTCAGGCCTCCCACACCAAACACCCTCWCCCACGCAGTCAGCACTTGTCTGAAATCATTCCCCTTGGCAGGAGGCCCTGCATGGCCTGGCGAGTTCTGCACTTCAGAAATTGTTCCCTGTGGAAAACACTGAGGTGTAACTTTCATTTCTTTGCTTTTTCTTTCCTCCACAAGCATCCAGAAGTACTTTTTGGTGTGGTTATCTGTAATTTGCATCAATATGATTCTGATGGGGACCTTATTTACCCAGCAYGCTGTGAAAGCCCCAGTCAAAGACCTCACAGCTTCAATGCCCAAGGAAATAAATTTGGGGGCTTTGCTTTGGAACTCAAATTTTAAACAGAGAAGAGCCAGATGTCCTTGACTGTAACTGCTCTTTTGGCTGTTTCTGGGGCCCACACTGAATCCAGTCCCTCCCTCTCTCCAACATCCCCACTATGGCCATGACCATGAAGAGAAAGCATCAGCCATAAACCTCATCTTGTAGTAATCCCTTCCCTTTTCCTTTTATCTTTTGCATTTTAAATTATTTTTATGAAATTTGTAAAGCACTATTTCCTACTCAATTCACCTTAGTTATCCAACTTACATATTTCTCCATCACAGTGGCATCACCAACAAGGCTCATGCTTTTAGAACTGGGTTTTCATGAGCACATACACGGCCACAAGAATTAGGATGTCCTATTTAGGTAGGTCAGGCTGGTATTCATTGTAAAACAGAGCTGTAATAAATGGTTGCAGTCCAAACCCAGAATCAAGTTTCACTAAGCTCAAACCAGGCCTTCTGCTTTTCCCTCTTTCCTTACCTTTGGTAAGAAAATTGATGGTATTATAAACCTTGTACTCCACAATGTTTGTAGGCCAAAAGAGTGTGGAGAAAGTTGCCAGCTCTGTATAATTACCCTGGAAAACATTGCACCAGAAGACAGATTTCATCTGTTTTGTTGATTTGGGGTTTTTTACAATGAACATCGCACTAAATATTAGACCGTTTCTCTAAAACATGAAATTAAGGTGAAGATGAGTCATTTCACTGTCATAACACAAGAGGGAGGTGAAACCAGAGCGAACAAAGCAGCAAATTCATTCAGCAGCAATTTGCACTCCATAACCCTCTGCTGATGAGGCTTTTAGGCCAGAGGAGCTCTGCTACTTAAGCAGACAAGGCAACACATTAAGCTGTTGCTTAGAGATATTGGAATATATTGCACAGAGCCTGCTCCCTGGTGAGCATCCCGGCTGTTTTTCCAAGGATGCATTACAGCCCTATTGCAGTGCTGTTGTAAAGACTCCGAGCTTTTCCAAGTAGGTCAAGCAATGACAGAAAAGATGACTTTTCACAAGTGACAGTTCAGATGGCATTTAAAAAGTCAAAGTGACAACTCATCTCACTTGGAYGCGGCAGATAGCGAGGGCTCTTAGCAGCTGTGTTACAACCAGCTTAATAGCGACTAAATAATGTATATTCCTGCCAGGAGTGCTGATGGATCACAGCTCTGCAGGGCACCCTCATCTGCCAGCAGCACAGGAAGGACAGGGATCCAGGCAGAGCTGATTCCTACCTGCTGACTCACTCGAACTTCGGCCAAAAGTCATCTTTTTATTTTGGTTTTGCTCTCACCCTTTCAAACWAGGATTCCTCCTTATGTCTTAATCTTCAGCTGTGCTAAAGAACCTCCTTGYRCACACTCTGTGCACATCTGATAAARRCAACCAGCAGGAAACAGAACCCTGTTAACATCTCTGTGGTCAAGAGAACTCCAAAAGGGAGCAAAAATCAGCTGTACACACTTCCAGCCCTGGAGAAAAGCAGGAAAAAAYGCTGGAGAGTAAAATCATCCTGGAATGGAAGCAGATTTTAATTTCTCTCTGGAATAAGGCTGCTTGAAGCCAGACCAGCGGGGAGTGGGAGAGGAAATGAGGGTGTTCAAAGCAGCGTTCTGTCTGCACTCTRAATTCTCACAGATAAGTATTAATTGCAGCAGGACTGGCTCTTGTGTCCTTGCTCCCTGTCACGAGTGCTCTACCAGAGCTCTCCTAATTAACACATCTGACAGCACAGCTCCTGCTGGGAGCCAGGCAGTCTTTCACAACACCACTCACTCTCCATGGCACCTCTGGGTGGCCCCAGCCAGCACCACGGGGCTGGGGAAGGTGTAGTAGAGAGCCAGGGTCTCCAAGAAGCGCTGGGAATGAGAGCTGACCCATTGCAGGAGCCTCCCAACCTCTTTCCTGGCTTGCAGGGAGCAAAGAGCTTCAGTCAGCCACCCACCAGCTCCTGGTGCTGCAGCTTTTATTCCTCATCACAGCTGGTCTGAGGAAATTGCCAGCACTGCCTTTTGTGTCGATTTGCTCCCCTGCAGAGACAGACGGGACAGWTATTGATATGTACTTTCCCTAACAAAAACTGGCCATTTATAGACTCATTACTCCAATTTTCCTTAAATCGCTTCCTGCACCCCTTTGCCTTCTTGAGCAGGATGTGCCACCAGCCCCTGGATCCATGACAATTATCACCATTCAAAAGCACTTTCCTCGCCCACAGTTCACCAGTTTACCAGTGGAGACACTTGCCCCACATTCAACCCTCAGAAGAAATCCTCACCTGCAGCCTGGTTCCCTGAGGTGTGCCACAAGGTGAGCACCATCACCTGTCCAAGGCAGCCTGGCTCAGTAAGGCTGGGAAGCTTTTGGGGGGAAGCAGGAGGACATCCCAGCCTGTGGGTGAATGTAATCCTACAAGCAGCCTGTCCAGGCACGCTTACCTTGCCAGAAGCAACTACAGCCCATTGGACATAATCAGTTCTGGATATTTCTCAGGACAGCAGGTCCTGTTGTGATAAGGCAAGGGAGAATGGCTTTAAACAAAAGGAGGGTGGATTTAAATYAGATATAAGAAAGAAGCTTTTTTACAAYGAGGATGGTGAGGCACTACCACAGGTTACCCAGAGGGGTGGTAGATGCCCCATCCCCTGGGAGCATTCGAGGTCAGGCTGGATGGTTCAGTTCTGAGCAATCTGATCYGTTTGATGATGTCCCTGCTCATTGTAGGRGGCTGGACCAGATGACCTTTAAAGGTCCTTTACAAACCAAACTACTCCTTGATTCTATTATTAACCTGCAATGCTTTTGAAAGCCTGAACACTTCATACAAATAAATCACCTTAATAACCAGCGACTGCAAGACAGCCAGCCGAGAACATTTTGTTTTGGTAAACAGACTATTGATTGTATATCTGTGTCCTTGAGATGAACTTGACTCCTTGACAGCAGCAGGAGCCCAACAAAACTGGTTCTCCATAACTCCAAAATGGTGGATAGCCTTTGCCTGGAGCCAGCAGCACATCAGCTTTATGAAGGTAATAAAGCACCRCTGATTTAGCATTGCCAGGGATTTCCCCCTCCCTGCAACGCTGCCTTTTCTTTGTTTGCACAGCTGACCCAAGCTGCACGGTGTGAACATGGGCTTCAGGAGGCAAAGTCCATCTCCATGGCACGGATTGGCCAGGAATAAAACCTTTGTCTCTGTCACACTGTGCTGATGATGGAGCTGTTGGCACAAAAGTAGGTCCAAGCAGCTCTGAGGGAAAACACAGCTCGTGTCCTTTGTGGCAGCATCTTCAAACCAGTGCTTGATTTTCAGGGCTTCATGCCACTGTAACATTTATAATCAAGGGATGCCCAGCCAGAGAAGACAAGAAGAATAAAACATCCTMTCAGCCTTCTCTCCAAGCACTCTCCATCACACCAATATACATGGATCTGTTTCCTCTGTGCACAGCCTCTGACCCAGGCTGGGCCCAGAGACACACAGAGGAAATATTTTCTCTGTTGGTAGAACAGTCCCTACTGCAAAGCAAATTCCTACATGAATTTAGATCTGTTGGCAATCGTTCTTCCCAAAGCAAACAAGTTCTGTTGGAGAACCAGGCAAGGAGCTCCAAAAGCAGGTGCCAGTAATTTGTTTGGGACATATAAGCAAAAGCCCCTGTACTCACACCAGGCAATGAGATTTAATTAGTCTCCATCTCATCTCTGACAGGTTATTTTAATCAAGCACATCCCAACCAAGGCACGGAGAGCATGCTCACTATGGATAATGAGGAGCAAGGCACGAGGCAGAGGGTAAAGCACAAGGGAGCATCATCAGCACCACAGCCCCTGCARCCCCCCTCTGCTCCCAGCCCCTCACCACAGCCCCTAAAACACACAGCACCCAGGCACAGGACCCCTGGCCATGGTAGCATGATGCCAATTCCAAGATAATGGAGTTTGGGAAGAGAAAGAACAGCTTTTAAGCTATCTCAGAGATGTACTTTATGCTGAAAAATAGAAAGCCTCAAAGGATTGTGGATGAAAAATACTTTCAAACCCTTTTGTCCCAGGGAGTAGTTATAGATCAGCAAATGTAACATCACATTCTYCTGAATTTTTCTGCCTTCCTGTGTGTTCTTCTTTGAAAAAGACAACAGCAATTCCTGGAAACTGCCTTCCCCTGCAGACCTACCAGTGCCTTGCTTCATTTACAGCTCCTTGTAAACTACACCAGCTTTCCCAAAACTGGAAAGCTCCAGGGGTGTTTCATCTGAAGTGTCATCCCTATCATCCCTATGCAATATAATTGGACAATAAAATTCCTGTTTCATTTTCCTTAAGCCAAATGTCTGGTTAGATTTTGGCCAAATACAGAAAATATCTTGAAGAGTTATGCATTGTACATTTTAAAAAATCCCATCTGCTGAAATATCAGTTATAGCCATGGCCTTAAGAAGTGCMGTGAAATGTTTTACTCCCACCCAGCTACTGGTGCACAATAACCTTGCCAGAAGAATATAAAAACATCCAAAGAAGGGGAGCAAAGTCGAACACAGTTCTTGACTACATGGCTCAGCTCTGTGAGCTGGCCCTCCTGGTTAAATGCACACAGGCAGGCAYGGGAGTGATGGATGCCTGTGTTTTCCCTTGCCTTGTGTTGAAACAAAGGTCAGGCAACATTTAAAAGACAAAAGGAGAATCAAAAGACTCCTGATTACTTTTTTCTTTTCTTTCTTAAGGGACATGCTGGTAAAGTGATCTTACATTCTTGCTCTACAACCTGGGGTGCATTTCCAATGAGCTTCACGGGACTCCTGCACCTCCTGATGCACAGCTGAAGGATTTCATTGCATTTCCAAAGCCAGATCAGAGACCCAGCTGGAGAACCCCAGAACTCCCCCAGAGCAGCTGAAAACAGCACAGATCTGGCAAGGTATGTCTGTTTATTTATTTTTGCACGCTGTAATGTTGCTCACCCTCCTCCGACTCCCTTTGTTAAAGCCGGTCCCTGTTCCCTACTGCAGCAGTTTAACCCCCCTGCTTCCCACCCTTTCATGCATCCCTCATTCAGCCAGTCCTGGGTGCTGCCTGTGTCCCTCGACATCTCCCTCATTCCTGAAGGGAACATCCWCCGTATTTACTATTTTAATAATCTTGCAGAGAGAAAAACCTTTGTTTCCCCCTCCTTCCCTGGTCTGAGCAAGTGCTAATTGCTCAGACATGCAACGCGCACACACTGAAGCATCGTGTTGATCTGATTGCAAATCCTGGTACGTCAGCAGCCCAGAGACCCTCCTCCAATTCGGATTAGAGGGAAGAGGCTCACCAGTGCGAGCAGCAGGTGCTGGAGGAGGCAGCGGAGCCGCTTCCCAGGTAAGGGACAATTCAGCCCTCCATCCCCAGCACCGGCAGTCCCACTCACTTTATTGCTGTGCAGCAACAAAAGGCGAGAGAAGTGAGGCAGAGCCTGGGACCGGCTGCCAAACCTTTGATCTTCACGGTGGGGGTAGGGGTCGGTTGTTTGTTCATTCCTTGTGGAGGAATTCTTGGAAGTAGGGGTCAGGCARCAGTGATGGATGTGGTAACTGCTATGGATCGGATGATTCTTGCTGTGTCTCTAAAGTGGATTTGCTTTCAGGGTACTTTCCTCCCTCTTCCCTGCTTAATCCTGAACTTCTGAGATTTACAGGCTTGTCTGTCCATCTGTGCCAAATTTGGGGTGCTGCCAGTTGTTTGTACAGGGGATTGATTTAATTGTGAATAAGTTCATAGCCCACCCTTTAAAGGTCTACTTCAATTACAGGGCAATCCCCTTTAACCGTTAATTCAGAAATACTCCCTGAGCTATTTTTTCCCCCTCCTTCTTTTACTAGGGGACCTGGGAATGGGGAGTAGCAGTGTCAGAAACTTCTTCATTGTTTGTGAAACCCTGGCCCGTGAAGAGCCTGAACTCCGACACAAAGGCAGGCACTAATTAACCCCTGGAACGCTTCTGCTCCGGCACGGAAAGCGAGCGCTGTGCCAGTGAAACAGCAGCCATCCCTCAGGTCCTCCAAGRGCTGTGAACAGCCAGCCAGGCACGAAATTCCCCCTTCTGCCAGCCCCAGAACTCTCACTGCAGACAGCTGAACAAGAGCCACTCAACTCCCCCAGCAAAGAAAAGCCAAAGCTCACTGGAGTGCTCTTGGAAAGAAKAGTTCTTTGACTTATTTAGAAAGTCATAATTCTCTTGTTTGCTTGGTTCATGGAGCCTTATGTCTTCAAAACATTTTTTCCCCCCTCAACACTTCAAAATCTAACTTCTCCAACGGGGGGGGAGAGGTAAATTAGGTGGTCCATGAAGCCTCRCAACTCACCTCTGAAAATAATCTGCATCTAAGTGAGGTAACAGCTGCTTCTCACAGGAGGGGGAAAAAACCCAGCCAATCAAAAAACCTCTCACTTCTGGGCTAGCGAGGCTTTCAGTGGCATCTGAGGGTGGTCTGTGATCAATAGGCATGGGAAACATCTCCTTTTGGGATGATCTGAACAGCTCCTGCAGCAACACAGGCAACAGCTGCTACCTGGAAAACAGCATGAGGTTCAACTTCACCCTCCAAGAGCAGGCAGCCGACTTCTACGTTGTCCTGCCTGTGATCTACTCTGTGATCTGTGCTGTGGGGCTCACAGGCAACACTGCTGTCATCTATGTGATCCTCAAGGCCCCCAAGATGAAGACTGTGACCAACATGTTCATCCTGAACCTCGCTATCGCCGACGACTTGTTCACCCTTGTCTTGCCCATCAATATTGTGGAGCACCTCCTCCGCTACTGGCCCTTTGGAGAAATCCTCTGCAAGATCATCTTGTCCATAGATCACTACAATATCTTCTCCAGCATTTATTTCCTGACAGTGATGAGCATAGACAGGTACCTGGTGGTCCTGGCTACGGTCAGGTCCAAGAGGATGCCGCACCGCACGTACCGAGCAGCCAGGATTGTCAGCCTGTGCATCTGGATCCTGGTCACCATCATTGTGCTCCCCTTCATCATCTTTGCCAATGTCTACACCGACGACCTGGAGATCAAGAGTTGTGGTCTCAATTTCCCCAAGCCTGAGAGGTTTTGGTTCAAAGCCAGCAGGATCTACACCCTCATCCTTGGCTTTGCCATTCCGGTATCCACCATCTGCATCCTCTACACYATGATGCTCTACAGGCTGAGGAACATGCACTTGAACTCCAATGCCAGAGCCCTGGACAAAGCCAAGAAGAAAGTCACCATYATGGTCTTCATAGTTCTGGCTGTGTTCCTCTTCTGTTGGACCCCCTTCCACTTGGCCACCATCGTGGCTTTGACCACTGACTTACCCCAGACTTCCATGGTCATTGGGATATCCTACTTCATCACCAGCCTAAGCTATGCCAATTCRTGCTTGAATCCTTTCTTGTACGCTTTCCTGGACGACAGTTTTCGGAAAAGTTTCCGGAAGTTGCTGGAATGCAGAACTTCTTGAGCAGGGGGTTGGGGATGGCGGGGCCCTGCCCTTCCAGGGGCAACTCTGCAGACTGAAGGGGCAGCCAATGAATGCACAACGTCCTCTCTTTCATTTACGTGTAATGTGTGGTCTGTTTGTAATCCTCATCAGCAACAGGGTTGGTCCTGCCCACCTGCAACTCTTGTATTTCCCCTCTTTGCTCCTACCAACCTCTCAGAGTTGCATTTCTGTGTCCTGATTTTTAATTTCACCCTCTGGGTTGTTAAGGACAGAACGTTTCCTTTTCAGGGCTGTGCTGCTGCCACAGAGTGGTCCTTTATTGCCATCTGCTGTACAGCACAGACAGGCCTGCAGACCAATTTCCAGATGAGYGCAAAGCTCAGTTCTTTATCACTGTGTTATTAGGGAGGATTGTTTAATGGAGCAGAGCTAATGAGCACTTTCAGTGAAACATCAATAAAACAGAGGACGAGTATTTGGAAGAGAAAAGAAACTATTTTCATGTTCATGTATGTTCCTGTGTGTTGATGGTTTCTTTTGATTTTGAAGGATGTCCATCTTCCAGCCCACAAATTTCCTCTTTTCTGACTTATTAAATTTAGACCAAAAAGGAAGATTTGAGTCTCAAAAATACTGCTAAACAGCACACCATACAAATACTATGACAACTGTGAGAATTTGTGTTAGAAATTATTTTGAACTAGTTGTTCCTGTTAAGTGTCAAATACATATCTATTTAAGAGTGAGTAATGAAATAAACCTCATGGGGGAAAAAAGAGACTGGTCCTTCTTTCACAAGACAAAATTCATGCTACTTGWGCCATGTCTTTGCTATATATATTGCATTTTGCCCATTATAAAATAAAACACAGTAGTTTTGTAACAAAATTAAGGTGTTTTGTAAGCCATATGAAAAACTACTGAGCACTGCGGATATAAAGTTCTTTCTTCCACAGATAAATAGTGAAAATACTTGAACAGAACCAGGATTTGACTGGGAGAGTCTGGAGATCAGAAACTTGATGCTGAAAGCTTGGAAAGCTCATTCTCACACCCATTTAGCCATATGAAGTTTGTATGTTACTGGTTTTAGGAAGGCTGTCTTAGCTAAAGTATTTCTTTCAAGCTTTCCCCCAATCCCAGGTACCAAGCTCCACTCTTAGCTGTCCAAATTCCTCCAAGAAAATGCAACAGGTAACACAAAGAAGAGGAGGCTGCAGTTGTCAGCTGAAATGGGCTCTCGGAGCAATGTGTGAGTGTGGGTGGAGACCTCAGGTGAGACAGGTGACACCCCAACACCAAAACTGAAACCCTCAATACCTCAGGATGGCAATTTCATTTATAGAGAACTAAAAAGAGATGCGTTGATCTGTTGCTTTCTCCACATTAAAGGTGCTAACAGTGGGAGAACACATTCTTCCAGGCGAAACTTCTCCAGGAATTCTGCTTTAGCATGGTTGCCACCTGCTGGCAATGGGCTTCCCAGGTGGAAAAACCTCTCTGCGTGTGAAACCTGACTCAAATTATGTCACCTCTCACACGAGCTCCCTAATCAGCTGAAACATCCCTGTTCATTGACATTGGGGCTCAAGGAAAGGCAATATATGTAAAAAAAAAATTATGTAGAGAAACTACTGTATGTTTTTAGATGGAAAGGACCTTTTCAGTGTGAGTTACCCATTTTCAGACACCACAATGATATTGCTGGAGCTTTTTCCATTGAGTCACAAGATATGATATTTGCAGAACCACAGCATGGCTCAAGCAGGGTCAAATTTCCCAGCACCGTATCCACCTGGGTTTGAAGGTCTCCAAGGATGGAGATGCCACAGCTACTGTAGACAACTTGTTCCTGTACTTCACCACCCTAACAGCGAATTTCCTTCCTATGATTTAATGGAATTTTCCATGTTTCGGTCCTTGCCTCCTGTCCTGTGACTGGACATCACTGAGGAGAGTCTGATTCCCTCTTCTCTGAGCCCTCCGCAGGCACTTACAGACTTTGCTTGTATCCCCTGGGACTTCCCTTTTCTGAGCTCGAGCAGCCTCATCTCCGCATCTCCTCACGGCATCTCAGCATCTCCTTACGGCAGCATCCTGCTGCATCCACGATTTTCTCCATGTCAAGCGCGTCRCACGGGTGTCGGCCCCTCGTGTGCGTGCCAGGCTCCAAGAGGAGAAGGATTTGCGTTGTCCGAGGTCTCCTCCCGTGCCAGGAGAGGCTCCAGCCCCCGCGGAGCCCCGAGGTGGCCGGCGCGGCTCGGGCGGGGCCGTGCGGTTCAGCCCGGCGGCGCTGAGCGGCACTCTCCGCTTTCRGCTCAGCATCGCTGCATCTCCCGCAGCCTGTCCAGCCTCACGCACAGCCTGCTCCTGCGGGGAGACAGCGGATTCGGGCTTCCCGTGCCCGGGCAGACCCTCGGAGAGCAGCATCGGAAGCCGAGCTGCTTCGGCTCCTTCTGGGAGAGCAGAAAACACCTCCAAAGGAGACGCTTGCCCACTCCCGGCACAAGATTCCCCCAGGGAGACCCCGCACGCCGGCTCGTTCCTTTGAATTTCCTCCCACCGGCTTGTCACAACAGCCCACATCAGCTGCACCTTGAAGACGGGAAGCGGGGAAGTAAACCCCAKTAACGATCCACGGAATAAATCCCCTCCTAAAGCAAACATCCCGTCTGGGGTCTGCAGGAGGCTGAATTAGGAACCCTCAGGGTTCTCTCCTCCTCCTAACCCCTTCCCAGCCAGCCGTGCTCTGAGCAGGGAAGTCAGCTCAGCCTCAAAGCCGGGGAAATTTCCTCCTGGGACGGTCTGGGATGTGTTAATGGGTGCAAAGGTGCGGTGCAGCCGCTCAGCTCCCTGGACACGGCGGCAGCTGGAGCCTTTCCGCTTGCTCCTGCCCWCTGCAGCAGCGGGCTCCTGCTCCGGGATGGAATCGCTTTCCTCATTCTGTCCCACCCGTGAGGACACAGCCCTGGAGGACTCYGCTCCATCATCCCTGGGAGCCATTTCCTGCCCTAAAACAGGAATTAGGGCTCGYATTCCCACTGCAGGCTGTTTCAACCCAGATATCTGAGCTACGGCGGGGGATCGGAAGCAGCTGTTGCTTTTTAAGTCTTTGTGCTGCGGCAATATTGGCTGTTTGGATCAATTGTCCTCATCCGAGCCGTGCTGCCAGGAAGCGCTAATCCCCCGCGTCTTCGACAGTCTCACACTGCCTCCCTAAGGCTGGTCACGATTTTTGGGTGAGAAAAGAAAYAATATCCCACTGAGAGCTGAAGGCTCTCAGAAGCATCTTCATGTGAGAAAAAGATGAAAATAAAAATTAAACATGGATAAGCAAAAACCTGGACTACAGAAGATGATAAACAGAAGGGTCTCCAGAAGATGCTGTTCAAATCAATCCAAGACAGAGAATTTGTTTCTATTTACAGGCTGACATCTGTAGCACTCACCTTGTTTCCTCGGGATTGCTGGGAGCCCCTGGGTGCTGATGAGCCACTGATGCTCCCACCAGAAACCCGAGGAAATGGTGACCCTCTGGCTTTACTGCCAATTCTGGGAGAAACAAGCCCAGTCTGGTGCCTTCAGAGGGTCTCAGCACATCGAGGTTTGACATTCCCACCTGCTGCTGAAGGGAAGGGGACTTCCCAGGCTGGATTCCCTCTCACACTGTGTCAGGAGGTCACCTGAGAACCCTCTGTGGGCTGTGGGAATGGCCCTGGCAGCTCCCTGTCCATGCCCAGGGCAGAACGTGTGGGTCTTGCCCTATCCACAGCACCACTGCAGCTGAGGCTGTGCCTGGAGGCAGTTTTGGGGTGATAAACTCTTGTTCTGTGGCAGCTCTGAGACCTCCAGAAGAGCTCTAGGCTTGTCATCATGGAGTGACAGGATGAGAGGAAACAGCCTCCAGTTGTGCCAGGGAAGGCTTGATTAGATGTTAGGAAATATTTTTTCACCAGGGATGTGGTGGAGCCACCATCCCTGGAAGTGTTCAGAAAAAGCTGTGCATGTGGCATTTCGTGGTTTAGGGGTGAACATGGTGGGGTGGCTGAGTTGAGAGTTGAGCTTCTCTAAACTTAATGATTCTATGATTCTATGATATCAGGCATCCTCCAAAAAAAAATCTTTCCAAAGAAACACCTATTGAAAAGCCACAAGCTGCATTTCCCTCCCTCCTCCTCCTCCTTTTGACTGGAAGCGAGGAAGAGGAGTTAATTTAAAGGCAAAAGCCAAGAAYAGTGACTGTAAATATTGCCATGAGTCCTTGTTGGCATTTGTGTTTGGTAAGTGAAGATGCAGAGRGAAGGATCAAAGCTGCCTGAATGGCTTTTAATTACAAGGCTCGATTGTTCCATTTTCTCTCAGAAAAATACTGCAATTATCTAACAAAGCTCTTCAAGTGGAATTAGACACTAGCCCCAAGCTTCAAGGGCTGTTCAGTGGCTATTTTCTCCTTAAAAAAATAGGAAATTTGATGTGTAGATAAAAACCAGGCTCTCTACTTACTGCCTACAGCCAAGTCTGGTGCTTCCTGGGTAAACAGAGGGTGGGAAGCTCTCCCCATGAGGAAGTGAACAGCCTGGGGTGCACCAAAGGCTGGTGTTGCTCTGCTGAAGCCCCCCCACCACAATGTTCMTTGGCTGGGTGGGGTAGGGGCTCTGGGTGCTGCCACCAGCATCCCATGTGGGAAGGGGGAGTTCCCTTTGGGGGTAAAATAAGYYATAGTTTGGCAGCAAGACCTTTGTYCYCATTTTCAGTTTTCCTGAGATGTGTTTTCTCTCTCTGTCTTTCACCAGGATTTCTGTACATCTCCATCACCTCCCCTCCAATGCTTCCCCTGCACAGCTCATGCCAGAAGTGTGAGAGGCCTTGGGAGTTCCTRAGGTTCAAACCATCCCCTGCACAAGACTCAATAAAACAGCTGAATAAGGAAATCAAAGAAATAAGGATTCCATTTCATAAACTTAACCCTCAAATGAGATCAGAGACTGGTAATTAACAAAGTCAGATTTCAATGCAATGAAAAATYTCCCCTGAGACCCAGCCTGCTGCTGCTCAGCATTGATGGAAATCTTACRGATGTAATTAAATTCCCCTTATCTCTGTGATGGATTCAGTGGGATTCTCCATGCTGTGGCCACGCCCAGCTGAGCTCCTTCATCCACGCTGACCAGGAGCTGGGATGTGAAGCTGTTGGCCACCATTTCGTGATGGATGGGGCTGGTCAGAGCCAACAGCTCACAGAATCACAGACTCACAGGATCACAAAATCACAGGATCACAAAATCACAGAATCACAGGATCCCAAAATGGTTTGGGTTGGAAGGGACCTTAAAAATCAGCTGGTTTCAACCCCCTGCCATGGGCAGGGATGCCTCCCACTAACCAGGATACTCAGAGCCACATCCAGCCTGGTCTTGAACTCATCCTCCACAATGCTGGTGGGTAGCCCCAGGCAGAAGGGCTCAGTGGCATCGCTGACACTCACCAGAAGATGAAGCAGTTTTCCAGCCAAGCATGGGCAAATCAAACCCCAGTGCAGAGGCCAAAGCAAACCACTGGGAGAGCCCTGGTTGGCTTCCCATTGCCACCTCCCAGTCACCTCTGGAACACAGGGACAAGGGTAAACACCAGCACCAGGGGCTCATTTTCTGCCCATTTACACTGGGTCCCTGGAGGCAGGTGATTATCTCCCGAAATTTAAATGTCATGAAGGTTGGAGAGATGGCATTTAAGGTCCTTTCCAGCACAATCCATGCTGTGATTCCATTATTTCCTCTGTGGTTAAGYAAAGCAAGAGCAGTGCAAGGCTGAGATGAGGGGAACTCCAAAATATGTGAGCAAGTGACCCGTGCATGTGGAGAAGTTGCCATTAATGCCTAACACTGAGCAAACATTAAACAGCCAAATCGCAATACGGGGTTTGTTTCACACAGAGGAAATCAACCTGAAAAGCCATTAATCTTGATTTCRTGTTGACTACAGAGCTTCTGTTTTTATTCCTCGTCACCGAATGAAATCAGCATGGTATGAGCTTTTCTTGGAGCACTCACTGCACATGCCAGGCTGGAAACACACAGAGAAACTGATGTTTATTGAATGGACAGAGCCAGCTCAGGCTCTGCCTGGCCTCCTCTCTGTGGCCAGGAAAACAGTGATCTAATGCAGCCAAAACCAGTCCAGGGGAAGGTGCTGACTCTTTCAATGGTTTCCTTGGAAAAATCAAGTTTCCTGCTTGGTTTCTCGAAGGATCATTCTTCATTTCACTRCACTGAAAATGTGCTGYTTGGCAGTGCTGGTGCTGTTGCTGCTCCAGGCTCCTGCCAGCCCTTCCTGCCTGGCTTCAGGCCCAGAGGAGAGGGAAGCAGAGATGCTCCCCCTGACCACTCAGGCAGCAGGAGACTCCATCAGCACTGGAGCTACATCCTCTCTCAGAAACAACACAGACTGGAGGCAAAAACCCCTTTTGCTGCAAGACTGGGCTGGTTGAACAGGATATGATTTCCTCTCAGAGGCCCTTCCAGCAGTTCAGCCACAGGAAGACCAAATTCCCAAGAATCCTGCTTATGGCAAGGGGTYGGAACTAGAGGATATTTGAGGTCCCTTCCAACCCAAACCACTGTAAGACTGTGAGGTTCTGAGAATCTGAACATGGCAGATGTTGTACTGTGGGGTGAAGGTGATCCCAGCTGGGGTAGGAGATCCTTGTGCACTTCATGACCCAGGGACAGCTGAGGGAGTTTTGGGGTTGCTGAAGCACAAACCTTGAGATGGGAGAAGGGGCTGTCTGTGTCCCCCAGCCCTGTGGAGAGCTGGCATCACTCCTTCCCTGCAGCCAGACAGGATCTCTGCACTGAGGGAGAGAGAGCAAAGTCGGTTTACATGGTTCAGCAGCATCATCGTTGCCAAGATACAAAACCATGTTTCTCCATGTATTGATTATTTCATTCTGTCRTGCAATCTATCCAGGCTTCAGAGTGCTGAAAGCAGCAACAAAGGGAGTTTGTGAGCCATGGGGCTCTTTGATTTAACAGCACYCAGTCTGATAGCAATCCCTTTGATTGGGAAAATCCTAAAACTCCCTCTTYCAAAAGGAGCTATGACCTTGGTACTTCTGCTACCATATTTTGAGCAGAGGTGCCGTGAATCCCCAGTCCAAATGGGCAATAGGGCAGGTGCATGCAGCCACTGTGGGCCACTCAAAACAGACCTGCAGCAGCTCAGACATGACAAGAAGAGGTCCAAAAAAACCCTGTGCCAAACATYCATCAGCATCACACAGCACACACTCTGTTTTCTTATAGTCCATCYCTTCTCCTCACACAGCACCAGGACTTTTGGCTTATGGGCTTCTCTCCCCACCTTGTGTTTCATAGAAACCACAGAATCATAGACTGGTTTGAGTGGGGAAGGGTCTTAAAGGATGTTTCATTCCAACCCCCTGCCATGGGCAGGACACCTTCCACTAGACCAGGTATTTTCAACCTGGCCTTGAACATTTCCAGGGATGGGACAGCCACAGCTTCTCTGGGCACCCTGTGCCAGGGCCTCCCCACCCTCACAGGGAAAAATTACTTCCCACTATCCAATCCAACCTGACATCTGGCAGGCTGAACTCATTCCCCTTTGTCCTGCCACTCCAGACCCTTGTCCAAAGCCCCTCTCCAGCCCTCTGGAGCCCCTTTTGGCACTGGAAGGGACTCTGAGGTCTCCCCAGAGCCTCTCCAGGCTGAATCCCCCCAGCTCTCTCAGCCTGTCTCTGTAGCTCAGATGTTGCAGCCCTCAGAGGATCTTTGTGGTCTCCTCTGAACTTGCTCCAACAGGTTCCCTTTGTCCCCTTCTCTCCCTTCTTCAGCCTCCCCGCCTCCCAAGCAGTCCTCACCATGGAGATGGGACAACATTTCCTTCCTACCTCTGTTGCTGCTGGGTTCCACCCTCCATCCCTCCCATCTCAGCTCCGTGGTTCTCCTCAGCAAAGGGGAAGGCTGGAGAGTAAAATCTGGTCCTTCAGACAGCCCTGGGCAGGGTTTGGGAGGTGCAGATCAGGGCTGAGCATCAATAACCAAGTGATTCTGCAGAGTCACAGCGGTGCAGCTCTGCTGCCACAGAGACTCACRCTGCAAACACGGYGTGAGGCCGTGAATGCACAAGCAGRGCTGCAGCCTGGGACGTGTCCAGAGGAGATCCTCTTGTTGAGGGAAGGAGAAATTTGCTTTTGCATAATTATCCACAAAAATAGCTGAGGGGAAGCACAGGAAAATGAGTGGGAAAGCAAGCTGGAGTTTTTTTCTGGCAGAGCCTGCTTTGCTGCCAGTCTGAGTCTCTCTTCTGAGAGGATATCAAAGGCTGCACCCACACCAGCTGCTGCTGGAGATCCTTTTCATTTAAAGAAAGAAGCTCTAACTATAGAGAGTAGCCACCTTCCCTATAAAGCACTGCAGGGTGAGAGGCATCCTTCTCTGGACATACATTGTTGTACCCAGAGCAATGATATTCCAAAGTATCCGGAGAGAGATGGGAGCCCAGTGACAACTCTGAAATAGTTAACAAACCTCCCCAGAGGAAAAAATAAAAAGGAAAAGATAATTTTTAAAAAGAAAGACCTTATTTGCATTCTGGGGRCCAGGCTTTGTGAAGGGCAGAGGCATTTGGAGCAAGTAGCTGGAAGGGACCCACRAGGATCAGAGATGAGCTCCTGGACTTGCAGAGAACAGCAACAAGAACYTCACCATGTGCCTGGGGGTGTTGTTCATCCAAACCTCAGTGAAAGTGTAAATTCTGCTCTTTATTTTTGCTGTTRGAAGTTGTAATTGAAGGAAGGGCGAGTGTTGTTGGCTGAGGGAGAGGAAGGCAGATCTGGGTCTTGCAAAGCCAGAGATCTGCCCAGACTTACCAAGAGCCAAGGAGCTGCTTGGGGGGGACAGCTCAGCCTTTTCCAGCACTTGGTTTTAACCAACAGCAGCAGAGAGAATCCTTGGTACATTAATAAATCCCATAATACTGAATAAAGCACTCTGGTTTATGGTTTTGCTCTAAGAACTCACCCCTGGATACTTATAATTRCCTGAACTAGAAGAAAAATAAAGATTTCCTCTTTTTTTTTTTTCTCACCAATTTACTTTTTCTTTTTTAAGAAGAAAATCACCACTGCTAATAAAAAGCCCTCTCCTGATATTTACCTGCTTGGGTAGGAATATTGATCTCTGTGCAGAGAGAAAGCATTTTCCTTATTGCACATCTCACTGGCTGATCCATCTTTCCTACAGAAGATGACCTTGGCTTTATTTTCAGAGAAGTTCTGCAATTTATTGTTCTCCCAGGTCACACCTAACCCCACAGCTCATGGGAATTGTGGAGAGAGGAGGTGGGAAGAGCTTTTTTTTTTCATCTTTCAGCAGACTTCACTTCCAACAGCAGGCAGCTGCCTGCACTGCTGCCCTGCCCACACATCACAGCTGCTCTTTGCAAGACCCAGGGACCCAATTCTCCAGCATTTTCACATCTTCTGTTCCTGTGTTAACTGCAGACCAAGTTGCCTGTGTAAGAAAACTTCCCACTGATCTCACTTAGAAGGGATGGGCTGAGACATTCCAAATCCACCCTGTGAACTCCTCCAGATGATCATCCCAAACCATGAGAGGGTTTTTATTTTCCTTTATTAAAGCACACAAGTAGCCACCTAAATGTCATTTACACTGCGACAGTTGTAAAAATCACACCAACACGACCACTTCCAAAGAGAATTACAGAGCCAGCACTAAAGCCATCCAGCTGACCATGAGCCTGTAACTCCAAAGGCACAGTACAATAAAGTTTTGCTTTCAGGTGTTTGCTGCTCTTCTCATAACAAACTTCACTGAGCATTAAACAGAATGCCTAAACACATTCACTGCAAGGGCTGTGGAAATGCCCAAAAGCTTGGGAAACATACATTTATTGAGTACTTGGTTATGTAAGATTGTTGCAGCATAGTCATTATAACAAAATCCATATTTTAAAAATGCCAAACACAGGTGTATTTTTTTTTTCCAGAGGACATAAATCTATTTAAAAATCCAACCAAGAACGACAAAGGGAGTGTGGCTCTTCCTTAGCCAGCCACTAATAAATGTTGTCCTGCTCCCTAAGGGTGAGAGCAGCCTGGCAGTCAGTTCCCAGCTTTAACCCCAAACATTCCCAGACCCCATCCCACAGCTGAGGACTGAGCAGATCCAAGGTCACYCACTCCCCAATGCTGGTACTGCACCCACAAACATCCCACCTAACCCGGGTTTCCAAAGGCATGGATGCAGCTTGCCAGCAGCACAAGTTCTCAAGGAGCTGTTCTTCACATGCCTGGGGTTTATTTGGGATTTCCTGGTGAGGGCTCAGGGATTAACACCCACTACAAAGTGCTTAAAGTGCCCAGATTTCCTCCTCCCTCCAGACTGGTGTGGGGAAGTGCTAATTGCAGTTTGCTCTGGGGTACATCCAGATTCCCAATCAAATGTTAATCAGCACCAAAATCCCCCCAGCTTGTGCASTTTACAAGGGATCTGGGTCCTACACGTGGGACACTGAAATTGCATTTATATTTTAAGCCCAACCATGAGGGAAACACTCTACATAGAAATATAACATTCAATTCCTTTGTACAGCATATATAAAGAACATGACAGCATTAAAATATTGGCRAATCAATACATTAAAAATACAGAATCTCATAGATCAGAGCACAAGAAGTATATTCACATTGGAATCTGTACAGTCTGGATGACACTGCTGGTTCTCACGTTGGAATTGACCTCCCAGCTCCAGCTGGAGGTTGGTGCTTTGCTCCCCCATCAGCACCACTGGCCACCACTGCCCAGATTYCCCTGGGCTGTTGTGCTACAGGGACGACCCCAGGCTGATGCTCCCCTCAGCACAGAGGGCACTCAAGTGGTGAAACTCTTTGGGGAAGCTTTTGTTATCCAGTGAAATGACAGGACATTTCATTTTCCACAAAGCTCTGGCCTRCTCAGGGAGAGGAAAATCAACCCATGGCTGGCAGGAGGGGTGGTACCTGGGCAGCATTTCCCACGTGCTTTCAGCATCAGGCTGTCATTTCAATTAAAAACATAAACCAAACCACAGAACCCCAGGTTTTGTATGGTTTGTGCCCCACTTATCCCATGTGGAGCCAGTGGGACTCTTTCAGGCTGCCTCCTCCCACCAGGAATGTCCACATCTTCTGGAAGAGCTGCCATTCTGACTTGTCCAAAATGGCTTTCCCTATACATAAATAGATGTGTCCATAGGCCACTTCATTCCTTCCTCCTCTCACCGAGGAAGATGCCCAAGGCATGCTTGGCAAAGTGAAATCCTACCACGTATCTGCAYCTATCCCACTACAGACATGTATATACAGACACATTCTGTCCATTATTACACTGGAAATACAGAGTTAAAAAGAAAARTAGTAGCAGCATGTAAATGAGAAATTGTGTTCATTTCCTCAGTTTTTTTTTTTTTTCTTCCTCCTCTTCGGAGCTCCATCCTCAGTTCTGACAGTCCCTTCCCCCCACCCTGCTCCCCTCTGAGAGGGGGGGGTTTCACTGCAGATCCCATCTGCAGGAGCTGGCGCTGTCCTCCCAAAGCAGTTTGAATTTCTCTCCCCGTCAGCTCCCTCCTCTCCCTCCCTGCATCCTTCCCTGCACGATGACTCATCCTGGAGATGATCTTGGGTTTTGTCTGATGGCTCCTGCCCGCTTTGGCTGCAGCAAAGTCTGATTTCAGAGCGATGGCACAGGAGGAAAACCCGCACACGAGCGCCTGGTGAGCCAGGCAAGCTGTTAACATCTCCACCCAGGGAGGAAAAAAGCAACGCAAGAGTTCACATTCTGTCTGTCTCCCAGCAGCAGAAGTGTGAGCCCCAGGAGCAATGCCTATTTTAAACCCTTAATAATTCCCRAACTCTCAATAATGTTGCAAACTCCCAGGGTTTCACAGGAATCAGCGGGCTGATTGCAAACACGTTCCTCAGTGCGAGGATGCACTGGAATTAAAAATGCATCAAATGGGCTGACTTTCTCCGTGTGCTCTCGCAGCATCCGGTTTTCCCAACCCCCGAAATTGTTTCCTTGGTTCCTCACCTCTCAGTTTTGAGGTCCTGCTAAAGGGCAGTTATCTGAGTTAGTTCTGACGTGGGGGTGGTCGGACTCTGCTGGGCGACAGCAGCCATGGGGATTTCCATGCCTAGTCAGGCCGGATTGTTAGTCCCCTCCGAGTTCTTGCAGGCGTAGGCCACATCCTTGGCGATGCTGCACATCCTGTTGGACATCTGGAGCTCSGTCCTGAAGGCCGTGGGGAAGCAGAACTTCTTGAAGCACGCCTTGAAGTTCTCATCCAGGAAGGCGTAGAGCACRGGGTTGAGGCTGCTGTTGGCGTAGCCCAGGGCGGTGCAGAAGCAGGAGATGGCCAGCTCCAGCTCGCTCTCCGCCTTGGCGCCCAGGCACTGCACCAGCACGAAGATCTGGATGGGAGTCCAGCAGACGATGAAGACTGCCACCACCACCAGCACCATGCGCGTGATGCGCCTCAGRTTCCGGTCCTTCTCCTTGGAGCCCGAGAGGACGCGCACGTTCTTGAGCCTCCTGATCATGAGGCTGTAGCAGATGGTGATGATCAGCACGGGGATCATGAAGGAGAAGAGGAAGACGCAGATGCCAAACACTGGATCCCAGTAGTCCACGGGAGAAGGGAGCTTGATTAGACAATCGATTTCTGCAAGGGTAAAAAATAAAACGGGGAGGAAGATCAGCAAATGCAGATCAAGCAGAAAAGCATCTGCACRTTCAGTTTAGTTTAGGTTAGTTAGGTTAAGGGTTGGACTYGATGATCTTAGAGGGCTTTCCCAACCTAACCTAACAATTCTATGTTTAATGTCCAATTCCTCACACAGCAATTCTATGTTTAACACTAGAAAAGCAGGAGCAGTGATACAGAGAGGGAAGGGCAGAGCTAAGATGATTTCACAGCAGAGACCTCACCCCACTGATTAAACTGGCACCCCTCTCCCTGGTCTCTCCCRTCCAGCAGCCCCTCCCTCCCGCTGGATGCAGTTTCACTGACCGTTGTTCTCGTTCTCTGCAGAGCCCATCACCATGGCTGGGATGCCAAAGACAGAAGCCAGTGCCCAGATGCAGACATTGACCACCTTGGCCTTGTGGGGCGTGCGGATGTCCAGGGCTTTGATGGGGTGGCAGATGGCGATGTAGCGGTCCACGCTCATCATGGTCAGCGTGAAGGTGCTGGTGAACATGTTGTAGTAGTCAATGGAGATGGCAATCTTGCACAGGACATTGCCAAAGGGCCAGAAGCCCAGGAATGTGTCCGTTCCCTGGAARGGCAAGGTCATCAGGCACAGGGTGTCAGCCAGAGCGAGGTTGAAGATGTAAATGTTGGTGGCTGTCTTCATCTTGGTGAACCTGAAAGGCAGAATGAGCAGTGGTTAGAGCTCCCACCTGACCATGATGGGTCAGACACTGAATTTTACTGAAGGAGATCCTGCTGGTTTTGAAAGGAGATGCTGTATTTTCTCATTTAATGAGATTGGCCATCCTCACCTTTCAACCTCCCACGGGTTTATCAACACACGGTCCAGCCCATCTCCTACAACACCACAAATGGTCCCTCCACAATCAGTTCCATGGGCAGAAGAATCATTTCCATGGTGCCAGTGAGCACCATGAAAGCCTGAGGCTCTCGGCTCAGATGGTGTTTCTTGAAAAATTACTTCAAAAAGGCCAACTTAGGATTTCACTACCTATGGCTTCATTGTTTTCAGTATTGTTGAGAGCTTTAGCCAGTAAGTTGATTTGAAAGGTGCAGGGATAAGTTGATTCAGCCATTTGATATGGGCTCATAGCCAGAGAGCATGGTTAACATGAGCTGCCAAATCAGAAAAGGCAAAATAGACAGCCAAAAACTGGTGAGGAACTAGGTTTGAATCAGAAATCAAAATATCACAAGGGATCTTTCTGGAGAAAGAAGTAAAGTTACAAATCAAACTCTGCTTTAAAGATGATTTTTGTCTTTTCAATATTACTTTTACCACATGAACTGACTGCCCTGAAGGAAGAGTSACCTTGCTGTAATGGCAATGATCTCCTYCTCACACTTGGGAAATGATGCAGAGCCACCTGTGATCRCCTGTCCAGGGGGACATGCAGTGTCTGCAGAAATGGAAGCTCAGCAGTGACTCTGTCACTRGATCCAACATTTCAGCTCCAGGATATTCCTCTCACGGGCAGAATAAGAGCTCAAAGAAGGTATAATTTTAAAACTGCAGCTCATCCATCATTTACTCTACTAATGGCCTTAGCAGAAGCACGGCCAAAAATGGCAGACAATGATGTTATTAACAGAGTGCAAGTTCATTTGAGGGTAACACTYCTACCCGTAAACTGCTGCACTATTTTCAGCCTGATATGTGTTAAAATATTACAAGGCCTGATTTGACCTAAAAAGCTCTTTTTTGCCAATTTGATTCAGAACAGCAAACCCACAAGTGCCCTTCTCAGTGCTGTGCCCTCCCCTGAGGGTCTGAGCTTCTTCAGCTCTTGATAAATGATTTGAAGGCAGAACATTATCACATATTCTGAACTCTGCTGGGACACWGGGTGACCCTGCCAGGCTTGCAAGAGAAGCAGACAGGGGAGCCACAATCCAGACTATAAAGTCTATTTTTTTACCTGCCTTGGAGCTCTAAGCTGGGCTTGTATCAGAAGTCTGAAAGCAGCTTCAGAAAGCAAAATTGAATGATCCTATTTTTGACCCTGAAAGCCAAGGGAAGCTTTTGGAAGTGAGCATTGATGGAAAAATTGGAAATACTTTGAGGTCCCCACACAAGCCTGAGYGAGGCTTTTCCTGGCCCAGAAATCAATGACAGGTTCTTAGAAAGCCAGCCCAGAAAAACTTACATAACCAAAAGCAGCAGAAGGAAAATACTGGTGCCTTTCCTTTTGTGATGGGATGAATGAGCAAAAGCACTTTGCAAATCCAGCATAACCAGGCAGCTGCCAGGGCTTAAAGATYTGGGATTTCCTAAGGAGAATTACAGCAGCCTCCAGTGCCCTGAAYTCCAGAGGAGCATCTCAGGGTGGCCAAGATTTTCTTTCTCGAATCCTTGCACTTGGCAATAACGTGGCAAAGCACAGGGGGGTGAGGTGGGTCTGTGAGTGGATTCACTTTGCCCTCCAGGTCAGCAGAGGGGGATTAAAATCAAGAAGTGAGATCACTGTTTAATCAGCTCTCACAAAAATAAGCATTGTCAGCTCAGGCTTTGGGAAATTATTCAGCCACCCAAGATTGTGCTGGCAAAAGTCTCCTGGGAGCTGCAGTTTCCCCTGAGCACCACAAACCTGGCTGGGCTGGCTCAAGCTTCCCAAAGGTCAAGTTTGTTGCAGTCCATCCTTCCAGGGGGGGTGGAGCTGGGGATAATTCATCAACATGCCTCTAACCCTGACTGCTTTTACTGACGTTATAACTCAAGGGAATAACAGTTGTGAGCCACGGTGAGCAACTTTACTGCAAAACAGTAAGCATTAAAGGTTGTTCCTGTTTTCTTTTTTGTCATTGACCAGTGGGAGAGACAAGCAACAATCCACCCACCTCCAAGCCCCACCCAGCATCCGTGGGGGATGAAGCTGCCTCCCTGCAGACTCCTGTGTCCCAGCACTGGGAAGTTTGGAGCATCTCAGCCAGCCCTGAACTCAGGGTGTGCAGAGCAAATCTTCAGCTCCTTGTCACATCCCTCCAGCCCCACCGGCCCCGTTCTTCCCAGACACTTCCCAGCACAAATTCAGAGTCCAAGCACAATTGCTCTGCCTGGCCCTGTGAAATCCCTCAGAGCACAGGTCCCTCTCTTCTGCCCCCTTCCTCAGCACCTCCCTGAGGTGATGGCAGAGCCACCTTCCCCTGCTCCAGCACAGGACACACTGAGGTGGCTGTCCCACCACTTCCTTCAACCCATCTTCCAACGGAATTTAGAGCTGATTTAGTGCCCTTGAAAGGGGGTGAAATGAATTTACACCTAATTAATTCCTTCTACACTACTTTCTCTACATGCTGAGAGCCATTGTCCCAACCAACCAATGTTCCCAAACATTTCCAGAACGTTCAGTACACACAAAAGTCAATCAATCACTTCTCTGTGGATTAACCTCTATTTCTTTTCCTCCAGAACTGAGAGTGTTCTTTCTCTTAATCTGCACACACACATACACACACACAAAAAAAAATTAAACTCTCAGGCTTCAGGAGGCACCTCAGTCTCCTCCCCCACAGCACAGATCTGCTGCAGATGAGCCTGTGGATTCCATGGAGGACATTAGCTCCCTGCAGGGCCACTTTCTTGCACTCTGCCACGGAGGTAATTTCCTAATGGAGCATCTCCCACAGGGTGGTGCTCAGCTCTCCATCCAGCTCCCCCTTTGTCACCGCAGTAATTGCTTTGCTCTGCTTTCCYGTTCTCTCCGATGCTGAAACCTGAGAGGAAAAACACCTGGATATCAGCTCAGCACTTGTCTTCCCCCTCCTTTTTGGCACGTGGACCCTCTGGTGAGGGGAATGCACGGTCTGGGAGAGGAGATTRAGGGTGGGTCATTAGGGGTAGGCAGACACACCCTCGGGGCTTTRAGGACCTGTTCCTCACAAGAACAGATTCTGCCCCTGGCTGAGCCTCGGGGTGAGCTCCAAACCTGTTGTTTTTGCATCTTTCCCTTTTCTACCCAGCCGCAGCAAGGCTGCAGGGCAAGGGCTGGGGCTGAGGTCTGCTGGCTGCAGCAAACCCTCAGCCCAAAATGGAGCTGCGGACACCAGGGGCAGAGGGACCAGAGCAAAGCCTGCAGCCCTGCAAAACCCTGAGCATTGTTTCCAGGAGCTCTCTGCCTCWTGGAGCCTCCTGATTTTGATATTTGTGGCTCCAGCTAATCAGGATGCAGACGGTGTTGTTCACCTTGAGCAGCTCCCTCCATCCCCACCTCACACCCCAGCAGCAGTGACAGCCTTTGCCCCCATCCCTGGACATGCTCCAGGAAGCAAAACAGAGCAGAAAAATGCTCTAAGACGATTTTTACCGAGCTGCTCCCACCCTGTGATGGTGGAAATCAGCCCCGGTTCTCTCCCATCTCTGCTCGCAGCCCTCGGGTTGTGTGCAGCTGAGATTGGCACGTTCTCTCATGATTTGTGTCCCCTCAGCTGTCCGCCCACACCCTGCTCCCTGCATCCCTGCTGCTCTGATCACCAGCCCAGAGCCCCTCAGCCTGAAACTYCTGACCAGTGCAAGATGATTTATTCTTAATGGCTCTACAGGCCCTGAAAAAAAAAAAAAAAAAACGCACCGAATTTGAGAAGGACAAATTTCAATTAGTCTGGGCTCTGAGGCCAGACACTACAGCGAGAGCAGCCACCAGCACAGCACCTAAAAGCCTATAAATTACCCAGGACCTGACTAGCAGGGGCTAGTAATGGCATCTGCAGCCAGCCAGGACGAGCACACACTTTGGGACAGATGATATTCTTGTCCTTGAGTCTCACCTCTGTGTCAGCTATGGAAAGCCAGCCCTGCCCTGGGCTCCAGGTGCTCTCTGGGGTCTGCTGTGGATGGTGCTGCCATGCCAAGGGAGGAGGCTSTGTGGCTGCTGCTGCAAAGGCTTCAGCAGCTCACCCAGGAGCTCCCAGGGATGCTCACACATCCCTGAGCAGGTGTGAGCTTGGCCACTGGGAATGGTGCTCTGGTCTAAGGAGGGCATTCATCAGCGTCCACCCTGCAGCAGGGTGCTCTTATCCCTGCTCATGGGCCAGATCTGCCTCTGCTGACACCCACAATGCTTCTGGAAATTGCCCAGTCTCTGAAAAACACTGGGAACCAAGTCCCTTAAACACCTCTGTGCGTGTGTGCGCTAAACATCACAGAGTTACTGCTGCACACGGGAACTCCCTTTCACCCATCTCACCACAGCCAGGTGAAACAAAGAGCCCTTCCACACACACTGGAGCTACAGGACCTGTGACAGCAGGGACCAGGTGTGGCTGCTTGGGGTCATGTGGCTGAGCCCAGCTCACCTGGGCTCATGGGGACCCAGAAATCAGGGAACTGCAGACCTGTCCTTTGCAGCCATTGTCACAGCAGGATCCCCTCCTGTTCACCTCGCCATCCTCACCCAGCTCCTCACTCTCCAGGGCAAAGAGCCCCTTGGTGTGGGTTTCATTTCTCGTTAAATTGCAATAATTTGTGTCTATTTGTTTCATTTTCCATGGAAAAGCTCAGAGGCAGATCTGGAGACAACGACAATCTGGAGATGGCCCCACTCGTGTCTGCTGGGTCCCCTCTGCACAAAGCACCCACTTCATTTCAGCTCTGAGGCACGCAGCTGCTCCAGGCTTTTCCCTTAGAAAGCTTTCTGTTAAGAAACCAGCCTCTCTGAAATGTCATCATTAACTCCATTTCCCCTGTCTCAGCACAGCCAGCTGCCCTCAGCCCTGCTCTCAGGGTCTGAGGCAGTTTCCAAGCAGAACTGGCACAGCATCCCCAGGCAGGCTGGTGATTCAGGCACCTCCCCATCGCATTCCTCCTCCTAAAGCTTCACCTGGAGGATGAAAATGCAGGGGCCTGACAGCCCTAAACTGCCTAAAACATTGCTTGAAATGCTCTGAGAGGTGTTCTGCCACAGGGAGAGCTGAGCATCCCCAGCATTTTGCCAGGCTCCCGGCAGAGAGCTGCCATGGCTCTGGGGAGTGCCCAAGGAATGAGGCAGCATTCCCGTGGGGGTTTGAACTGGAGGAACAGAGACCTCCAGATCCCCATCACAGCAGAGTGGTGGCGATAGGGACAACAAGCTGCACCTTGTCCCTTCCCTGGGTCACCAATGGCTGGCAGAGATGTCACAGCCCTGTAAGAACACCTGGGTCAGCCCCACCCCCAGGGCCAAAAGTACAAAAATTCCCCTTTGCTTTCCTTCCCAAACACAAAGATCTYGGGCAAGCAGCCTTGCAGACTTGGGTTGGTAGCTAGGAGGGATCTCAGCAGCTTGGCTTCCCCCTCTCTCCCCCCAAACCCTCTGTTCAGCTCCTTGTCTCACGTTCATTARGAAGCAGAACAGGAAATATATGCAGAGGAGAGCGAGCAGCAGGAGGAGGAGGGAGGGGAGGCTTCGTCTCTGCTGGCAAGGAGCTCCACGATGAGCCAGCAGAACAAAGCCACAGACAAGGCAGGTTCCCACAATGGGCCCKTTACTGTCCAGGAAATTGTGCTCCTGACGAGAGCCCTTCTCCATCTTACCCAATTAGTGCTGCTCGGCACTGGAAAGGATTGGCAGTCACATGATGACTGTCTCTGTTAATTAATCGTTCCAAATGTTAAATCACTCCAAGTACAATAGAGATGTAGGTTCTACATCAGAGGGGAAAAGCTAGAGGAGGCTTTGAATTTGTACTTTTGTGTGAAATACCGGGAGATTTAAAAACTTTTTCCCTTGGTGCTGCAGAAAACTCATTCAGGAGGAAAAAAAAAAAATGAGCTTTCCTGGTGCCTCCAACTTCCTCGAGTGCTGGCATTAGAGTCTTTTTATTTCCCAACTCCCTCAAAAACAGGAAACAATTACTGTTTATAACCCTACCAGTCTTTTTCTGGAAGGTAGCACACCACTTTCCTATGGGCTGTGTAATATGTTGAAGCCTGGTTCTCATTGCTGAAGCACGGAAAGAAAAAAAAGCCTGTTGGAGTCCACATTGCCCACAGTGATAAGGCTGCAGCACWGAGGGTTTGCTGATCATTTTTCCATTAATTTATCATGAAGAGCCCCCTAAACCCTGTGTTGACTTACCAGCAACCAACTTCCAACCTACTGGAAACCAGGTGCTATTCAAGGCATGAAGCATCAAAGCTCTGCTCTGAGGAGAAAAGCCTGTGTTTGAGAAGTTCATCAGCACCCTCCTCCCATGGCCACAATTTGGCAGCTCTTCAKCAATCTGTGTGCATGGCCAGGGTCAAGAGTTTGATCTTGAGTCCAATTCCCCCTCACACCTGCTCCTGACCTGAGCAGGCAAGGAGAGAAGGATCCTGGGCAGAGCTGCCCAGGAGTTGTTACTCATCAGCTCCAGAAAGGTCATTGCCCTGGCTCCAACTCAGTGCTGGTCTCAGCTCAGTGCTGAGCTCCCAGGGAACAAGGGTGGGGAGCAGCATCTCCTACACGTGCTCTAGCTCAGTTGTAACCTCCCCAGCACACACTTTTCATTTCTGAATAAAGGGAAATAGAGAAATGGAAAAACCTGGGGGAGATTGGGGCAGCACCTGTCTTCAGTTTTCAATTGCTTAAAAACTGTCAAAGGAGAGGACACACAAAAAGAGTTACATTTACATTCCGTGGGAAATTTTAGTGCTAAACCCCACTTTCTTTTTCTGAGTGGTATTTATCCAACTGGAAGGTATCAAAGTCAAATGGTGTGGAGCAGAAGCCTGTATTTTGCATGGTTAGCAATGGCACAAGCCCACCCTGCCCAGGACCCCAGGTTGGGACACTCAGATTACTGGTGATCCTCCAGTCCCAGCCCCAGGCAKGGCCAGCAGGATCCTGCTGTGCACATCCCACCAGACCTTTGCAGACAGGGAAAAGATTTCTGCCMAGGCTTCTCCTTACACACACTGAGGCTCATGCAGGGGGTCAGCACTCCCCTCCTCTGCTCCACACAGAGCATTCCCATGCAGCCACAGCACCAACATCAGACAAGAGCTTCCAGCTCCCAGAGCCTCACTGCTCACACRCTTACACACACCCACAAACGGCTCCAGCGATTGCTACTACACTGAGCAGGAGCTCTCCAGACATGGCACCAGTGTGCTGCCAACCTCCTCTCTGCATCTGCAGGCTCCCCAGGGCCAATGGGATCCCCTCTCMGTGCCACAAACTGCTCAGCTAAGAGCACAGACAGGCAGCCTGATGARCAGTCACGTCACTGTGCCCTTGGAGCAGAGATTTAACCACCCTTCACTGACCTCTGCTACCAAAGATCTGATTTTGCAGCATCTSCCCCAGCCAGTTAGTGGTTATTAAGGGGAAAGGTGCTTTGGAAGCAGTTGGGCTCCTGGCAGGAGCAAAATCAGTGTCTGAATACCTGCTAAAGACTTTCATCTTCTATTGGAGGATTCAGGCTGTCTTTTCTGTGCTGGCAGTGTCCATCTGCACCAGGAATCTGCTCCGAGATGTGGATAAAATGGAAGCTCCCTCCTTAACAGGCAGGGTGCAGAGATCAGAAGGGGGATGCTGGGGTTTGGCATAATC
>CADDXX010000061.1:2587169-2615542 GCA_902810485.1 Alauda arvensis
AACCAAATAAAACCAAAACAATAAAACAAACGCCACCTCATTACCTCTGAAGCACGTCTGTAACCCCAGGGAAGCGCCTRGCTGCGATACCCGCAGCAGGGCTTGGGGGAGGGAAGGTGTGCCAGCTTTCCCTGGAGCCTCCCTGCTGTCCTACCTGACGATCACATACATGACGGAGCAGTTGCCCACCAGCCCCACAATGCACACGATGGAGTAGACGACCACGATGGTGATCTTGATGCTGAGCGGCAGGAAACCGTCCCCTGTGCTGTTGTTGAACCAGTTGCTGGGCAGGAAGCTCAGGTTGAGCATGGAGGAGTCGTTCAGCAGCTTCCTCAGGTCGGGGTCTTCAAAAATGTGGGCAGGGAAGAGCGGGTCCATCCTGAGGCAGCAGCAGCCTGCACCAAGGACCTGGGGCAGCGAGAGACAGCTTTGAAATCTGCTGACGGAACGGGTGGCAGGGCACTGTAGCAAGGCAAGTGCACGGGAAGCGCTGGGGAAGGGTGATTTATTACCGGGGAGAAGGAGGATTCACTGCCACGGCACACACACACAGCCCTCCTCTCCCCAGGAGCATTTAAATGGGATGCAGCCCCGGGAGCCTGGCGCATCCCGGGCACACGGGGATCACGCGTGTSGCCGGCGCGGGGGACGCGCACACATCATCCCTTCTCCCGGGGGCTGCCTGTCCCCGCCTGCCTCTCCCATCCCTGCGGCTCGGTGAGTCCCCCACACGCGGTGCTGCGCCCCCAGACCTTCCGCTGTGCGCCCCGAGAGCCGCCGGGACCCCGGCGCGACCCCGCAGCTCCGAACCGCGGGGAAAGAGCGGGGAGAGCCCGAAGTTGGCGATGAACCTGCTCACCTGCCGCAGGTCCCCTCTAGCGCAGCTCCGGACCCCGCTCCGCTCCCCGCGGCCGCATCCAGCGCCCCCGGGCCGGGGGAAGGGTGGGGGGCACACGGCACAAAGCCGGGGGGCTCCGCAGGTGGAGGAGGGGAAAGGGGCCGCTCTCGGCGGCAGGGATGCTGCCAGCGCAGGGGGCTGCACCCCGGAGCCCACGTTTTTAAGGAAAAGGGAGGGATGAGGGAGAGAGGGAGGGAGGACGGAGGGCGGCTGGGCAGAGCCAAGGCTGCCGGGCTGCTCCCACTGCGTAAGAGAAAAGCGGGAGGGGGAAGGAGGAAAAGAGGGAAGGGGGGGGGGATGATAAATAACCAAACGCGGCGGAGGGAAGGCGAGCCCACACCTGCGAGACACGGGCAGCGTCCTCCCCCCGCCCCGGGGGAGCTGCGGTGGCCTCCCCGTCCCACCCCCGGCGCGGAGATCAGGGACCAGCATCCCCCAAATCCATCCCGCCGCAGCCCCCGGCCCGCAGYCTACCTGCGCTGGGATCCCAGCAGGAGAGGCCGGGAAGAAGGGAAGAATCGGGAAAGGCTCCCGGGGAGATCGGGATTTGGGAAGCAGATTCCTCCCTCCTCTGCAATTGTGCAACCTGAGCGCTGTTCTAGCGCAGGAGCGGCGGAATGGGGAATCTGACCTAGAAACCGGCAAAAAAATACACMAGGAGGAGTGAGAACTACGGGGAGAAAATTGTTATTATTTAGTATTCTTCCAGCAGCATTCACYAAAGGTCGTTTTGGTAACCCAAACCATCCTGCACGTCTCATCCGAGTTAGGTATTCCAGAAGCTGCAGTGGTAAATTCCTGACCTCAAGGTGGGGTGCTCCACACAGACCCCACAGGTACCTGCAGTTCCCAGCCTGGCTGTGGGGCACTGACCCTGATAAACTCATTTCTGCRGAGTCCCCCAGGGAAGCCAGCCCCCAAAGAGGGTGCCCAGAGGACTTTGGGGCCCACCCCCAGTTTGATCCCAGATCAGAGATGGTTTGAGTGCTGAGAAGCAGAGCCCCCTGGGCTGGTTCCTCTGGCCATTTGCAGTGTTCCCCCAAAGACTCCCAGCATTTGGGGGAGATTTCTCAGTGATACAGAGACACACACAGGTCAAAGTCAGGGCACACTTTCCCAAGAGGTGGAGAAAAGGAACATGAGCTCTTGGGCATCAAATGTGGTTTTTTTCCTCTTTTCAACCCACAGCCAGCCCAACACAGAGCTCCTGGGCCCCAGCAGGCAGCCAGGGCTACCCCTTTGTGCTCCAGCTCTCCTTTAATGGATATTTGGGGATATTTAGCACAAAAGCTGCACCTCCTTCACCAGGAGCACAATGCTAAGGTGTGGTGCTGCTTGGCAATTTTCTTGAAAGCTTCAGCAAGAGATCTCAGCTTTAACAGGGACAAGGGGRAAAAAGCATGACCCAGAGTTCCAGCCCTCCTGTGGAACAGAACAGTCTCACTGCTTCAAAAAGTGGGGTTTTGTCAGTCCATTAATGGGAGTGTGAAATAAATAYTAGACCAGGCATTACCTTAATTGTCAGTGGATTGATTTCCAAAGGCTGAAGCAAGGACAGCAGTAAATCAGTGCAAGAGCTCCCAGCTGGACAGCCCAGGAGCTGCTGGGAAGTGTTTGCAAATTCAGCTCTGCTCCTCTCTGCTGGCTCTCACCCCAACAAATGCTCTCAGCCCTTCCCACACTCCTTCATGTGAATGCAGTGCAGCAAATACAGCAGGATCACCTACTTATCCTGAGACATGTGTTTCAGAAAGGCTGCTGGAAAAGGGATCAGGAATGCACTTTGAACTACTGACAGCTAAGATATTTGTCTGGGATGGATATCCTTCCAAAAATTCCCCTCATCCATCCTCTAGTTGTTCCTCAGTGTTCATCCCTGCCCTCTTTGCATGGGGTAAAAAAGCCCAGGATGTTCAGGCTGCACCTTCAGTCCCAGYCCTGCTGCCTCACATATAAATGATTCAATAATGGTGAGATCTKTCCTTCCAAAATATCTCATGGTATCTTAACACATGCTCTTCTCAGGATCCCTGGGCTGAGAGGAGGTCAATCATCTCAAGAGCATGATTGCCAGATTTCTTCTCCATCAGAAGTCTCCTGTCCATTGGGGTCTGTGCACCAAGCCTGGGAAGGAAGACAACCTAAATTTTGTCAACATGACCCAAAAAGGACCTCTCCCAGCCTATTTATCTGAAAAACAGAACAGCTCTTCAGCTTGAAGGTAACAAAAGCCAAGAAAAGAACAAGACCAAAAGCCACCCTTCTTCCAGGTGATGCCCAGGGAGCCTTTGGGGAGGCAGCAGATCTCACACACCATGAGGAGATGCTGAATTTACAGCAGAGAGCCCAGAGCATCAACATGCAAGTGAAAACACCTTCCACTAGAGCAGATTGCTCCACCCTGGCACTGAACACTCCCAGGGATGGAGCAGCCACACACACCTTTACCATTTCYACCTCCAAACTCCTGGAGCATCAACACAGTCTACATCAGTTGCGGAGGAAAATTCCTTAATTGTTTCARGATAATCCAGTTCAAGTGCCAATAATTACATCTTCTGCCATTTCAACCAGTTTAACTTTACAGATAAACGTGGAGAATGTCTGCTGATTCTGCAGAAAACAGCCCTCAGCCACCTGCACCTCATAATAGCAACAGCCCACAGGGATTTTTTGTTTTGTTTTTTATCCTTTCCTTTCAGGAGGTGAGGACATCTGCATGTCAGAGCTGTTTTGCCACCTTTAGCATGGTTTGTCAATCTGTTTAAATCAAGGCCATCATGAGCAGAGAATTAATTTTCCAAGATGTGAAATCATTTTTCCATGCAGGGAATGAGCACCTGGGCTGGAGAGGAGCAGGAGAAAGGCAGGGGGAATGTGGAGTGTGCTGGAAAGCAAAGGTTCAAAAATGCAACTGTCACTCCTGGGATGAATGGCACCTGATTAATGGCTTGCCAAAGGCTAATTAGCTAAATTTGGATCACAACCACTGGTAATGGGTGCTATTGCTCTTAGGACATTAATGATGACAAAAATTTAGCAATGATGTATCCCTTCCTAAGGCAAGGGAGATAGAACTGGATGATCTTTACAGATTTATGGTCAACAGAGCATCAGGGAAACAAGAAAAAAGATAAATAAAAAGGCACAACAATATGAAAACATTTTTTTTCTTGAACCTTAAACCCCACTTTTCCAGAGCAGTCTCTACAAGGGGATTCACTGGTGCTTCACTGTGGCAGTGGTGACAAATTCTGTTCCTTGCATGGTGCCATAAATCACGAAACAACCCGAGACAAGAAAGATTCCACAAGTGGATTATCTGCCCTCCATGGCCAGCAGACTCATTCAAAGAATGAGAAATAACATCTATTAAAAAGAAGAGGACATTGGCTTCTTCAATATTTCCAGTAATACATATTCATTGTAGCTTTTGTACTTCCTCAAGTCAGACTCATTTTAGAGATGACAGAAACCACTGCAGACTCTTTTCTGCCCTGCCAAGCATCAGAGCAAAAAGAAAACCAGAAAAAC
Organism: Alauda arvensis; assembly: GCA_902810485.1. NCBI lineage: Eukaryota > Metazoa > Chordata > Aves > Passeriformes > Alaudidae > Alauda > Alauda arvensis. The sequence goes on from CADDXX010000061.1 coordinate 2,591,605, forward strand.
TCTTCCCAAGGAGTAAAGAGAGGCCTGGAGATAAATACTGTGGGGAAAGGAATCCCACTGACTGCAGAGTGTGAGGGGTGTTACCCAAACCCCAGTCCCAGCCAGGGGAATGGGGTCAGGGGGATGTCACAGGCTGTGTCCTACCTTGCTCAAAGTCCCCATCTCCCTTCCATGATCACTGAATTTCCCAGGAGGAGCAGATGTGGGACAGGAGCCCAAGATGCAATGGCAGGGTGATGGTCCAGCCCATGTCAGAGGTGGCTGATCCCAGCACATCCCACACACCCTCAGACCCAGCCACAAATCCAAGCTAAGACATTCACTCCCGCATTTTAGGTCCAGCCCAGCAGAAAAAGGCAGCTGAGCTCCTTCATCCCCACATTCCTGGAGGGAAGCTTCACCTGCCCAGCCTTTACACTTCTCTACCCTGAAAACCCACCCCAATGCTGGCTGGGGACCTTCCTGCCAATTCCTGAGGCTGCAAGGAGSTGATTCATGGGAACAGGCATATTATGTAATAAAACAATTTCCTGAAGGACCAGCTGATTGCCAGGGCCACCAGGTTAACAAAGCTGGAGTCAATGGATTCCTCTTTCTAAAACAGCAGGACAGCAGAACAAGTGTAATTCATGCCCATTTCAAGCACAAATCCTGAGGAAATCTCCCCATTTCTCTCCTACCCATCCACAGGGCCCATGGTRAGGAGAATAAGCAGGATTAGTGCCAGCAGCCACCTGCATTTTAAGAACACTCTGTGTGCTGCTAGGCCTGATCCTCATTACTTATAAATAATTAGAGCAGATCTTGCTTTCACTAAAAATTCATTCAGAGCAAAATCCCCCAAGCAGGGGGAAGAGCTCACAATGCTCCCGACTTCACTGATATTTGATTGTCTGCCATCACTATTTGCAATTTTCAAGGGACTTCTCATTTCAGGTGACTGCAGATGAGGCCATAAATCTCCACTGAAACATTAAATTTTGTTTTACTGTCTTCCTCCTCTTTGCATCTGGAAACAAGCAAGTCCCTCTGCTCTTACAAGACAGAAACCTCTCCTCTCTGCCATTATTCCTTGCTCAGGACACTGATGTTTTTCACCATTTTGGGAATGGGCACCATCCAAGGCTCACTGTTTGGGTGTCCCAGATGCTGAGACAAGTAAGGGTCTCTGATTTCAAGAAAGGCAGTGATGGTTGCAGGATTTGCACAGGTACTCAATAAGAAACAGCAGCAGATGATGAATTTAGAACCTCTGAACACCATCCCAGCGTTTTAACCTCTTATCCCTTAGGGAGGAAAACATCTCTGTGCTCAGATGGTGAATTTTCACAGGAGCTTTTCAAAGTAAAGATCTGCTTATCACCTTTGTGCTGCAGTCCTTGTACRTAGCCAACAGCTTGGAGAGCAACAAAATCACTGCACAAAAAGTCTGGCACCAAGATCCCCAGAAGCCATTTGCTGTCTGCTTCCCCCTGAACTTGCTCTCCCCAAAGAGGTGTCACTCAAATCCTCACTGTTGTGTGGATCAATAGCAGCTGATGCCTGATAAACCAGCCCAAAGCAGGATGTGTTCACAGCTTTAACCCACCTGAACCCAGCCCCAGAAGCCTTCCCTCATTCCACTTTCCAGCAAGAGGAAACAATAGATGTTTACTGACTATTTCAAGCAACCATAGAAGGAAATCAGTGCCATCAGTCTCCCAAAGGCTTGTCTGCCTTGAAAAGGCTCCAGCCTTTAACAAATCTRTAACTGGGGAGAGGCACCAGTTAGGTAGAGGAGATGTATGTAAATAACATGCAGCAAGCAGCAGATCTGTGCTGTCTCCTCACATGTGCCATTGACGTGGCTGTCATGCTCTGGGGATGGCACACAGAGAGCAGCTCCATGCTGCACTCCAGCTCCCCAGCACTGCATGTGAGATGGAGAGTCAACAGCCTTGCTGGGACAAGCTGGTAACAGCAAAGCTGTGATGAGTCACAGAAGCCAAAAAACTGGGCCTGAATGTTTGACAGAATTAAAAAAAAAAAAACCACTCTTAAATATGTATGTCACGGATGTCAGTGGCTGAACACAGCCATGCCTGCCCACAGGACCACAAGCACTGGTGGCCATGAGAGGGGCTGTCCAGCACCCTGGGGTGCTCAGAGCTCCCTCCCAGCTGAGGAAAGTGCATTATTCCCCTACAAAAGTGACATTTAACCTTCATCAGAAGCCTTTCTGTCCTTACCTAAAGCCACAGCCTTACCTAAGGAGCTGCTTCATCCCACAGGCTGATCTGTTTGCATTTATCCCTCACCCTCCACGCAATGAAACCCCATTCCCCACCCCACACAGCCCTTTTGTCCCTCACCCACCCACCCCACATCACCTGCATTCACCACGGAATGAAATTGTGTCACYCCAGGCTCCTCCTCTGGTTTTATATATTTTTTTCACTAGAAATGTCTCAGATTCAATCCAGTAATTAAGGGATGCTTTATTTGTTATTACACAGACAATGTAGGACAGGAAACCTGTTCCTTCCCCAGGCCTCATTTTGACATCTGAGCRTCAAACCTCCATATTTTGGGCTGAGAARGTAGTGACAGAGCTGCCTTGGAGARTGAAGAARCAGCCTTAGACAYCTAACTCCTTYAGGATTTCTCTATATTAATTTCTGAGGAAATTTTGGAACACCATTCCCACGTGTCTCTACTTTTTATTATTACTATGTATGCTGAAGGCTTCCAGTTACCATCCTTATGTGTTGAAGCTTTCTAATTTTCACACAATAAGAAAACCTGCAGAAGCCAKGGAAAATCCTGGAAACTCTTTTCCTCCCTGTCCTGACCCCCTCTGTCTCACGACTCCTGAATCAGAGGTTTTACAAATTCTTCCCCAGGTTTCCCTATGGATGAAGTTTGGTGCAGGTGGATTAGGTTCCCATTCTGCACTGAGGATCAATCCAGGTGAGAGAACAGACCAAGGAGCACAAAAACCCTCTCCTGGAGTTTCCAAAAACTCTGTTCTTGAAATAACAACTTCAGAAGTTCCAAAAGTTATAAACCTCCCTTGAGATCTTCTCTGTGTATGAGCTCACCCTTCAAGCTGGGGCACCATCTCATTGCTGTCCATTGGCCTCAAGAACACCTGAATGAGGGCTGGAGAAAAGGAAGAAGAAGGCAAATGACATTTTTAATAATGCTGAGGGACAATTATACTTATGGAGGTTTAGATTTGTGCCTTCCTGCAGGCTTTGATCTYTCAGACGAGGTGAAGTACATTTTGCAATACGTTTGGAGTTGCTTGTGCTGACTTTGAAGCAGATATTAAAGCAGTCCAGGGCCACAGTGGTGGGCAAATCTTGCCCAAGGATGCCCTTTATTGTGTCCTCATTGTGAAGCTCAGAATATGACAGTGAAATCTAATGATTTAACAAGCTGCCTCATTACTGCCCTCTCTGCCCTTGTTGTCTTCACTGAAGCTTTCAGGCTGTGAACCATTCCAGAGGAGCACCCACGCATCCCACTTCAAATCCCAAAGGCTGCASGATGGGCTGGTTGGCACCTCCTGCCCAACACTTCCCGAGCTCTTCCACGAGTTGGTAAATTCCCATTGGAGCCAGCAGGTGATGCTGAAGCAGAAAACATGGAGCTCGTTCTGCCTTCTATTAGGCTTTTATTTTCCTCCCATAAAATTCACGMGTGAGAAAAATCCCGAGATGCTGGTGGGGCATTGAGAAGCACAAGATGGAAAAGCTGACACGCAGCATATGGCTTTGCTCTCACTGTCTCCTCAGCTCCTCAGTCCCAGGGAAAACACTCTGGGCTCTTTCACACCTCGCATGGAGCAAGGACACCTGRATTCATGGGAACTKCTCTCCAGYGGGSTCTGAGCTCTCCTTGAGYGGGTGTCCCYACAGSACTTGCAGAGCCCCAGAGCTGCTCYCCAGTGACCTCACTGTGACATTCCCAGGCTRTGACAGACACCACGTGTTCCCTTGCCAGTCTGCAGGTGCTGGGGTGAACACTGTGGGCAGCAGCTGTGCTGGGAGAGGAGACTCGTGCTCAGCATCCTGCGAACTCCTGGTGTGTCCCTCTGCACACATGGGCAGTCACCCTGTCCAGAGCAAGGACGTGGCTTTTCCTTCTCCAAGGACCCTCCCAGCATCATCAGCAGGTTCTGGGAGTCACTCTGAGTCTCCCTGGCAAATCATCCTGATGGTCTTCCCTTGAAGCTGAAACATTGCAAGGGTTAGCAGAGCCACAGATGTGCCTCTCTGGGCTGCTTTTTTGCTTTTAGTCCTTGACTCAATTCTGCATCTTAATGTTTTGGCTGAGACATCTGCCTGTGGGAGAGATGGCATTTATTAGATAAAGGGAAGAAGGAGAAATGGGCATGTCATCAGTAAATACCAGCAGAAAAGAATCCCTTTTTGGTGCCAGCGTTCCCTGAGGGATAGAAACTCCCACCAGCCTCCTGCAGCAGCAGCAGGGCACCAGGGCACAGGGTGCCTGCATGAGCCCCTGCTCACTCCCCTCTGCCCCAGCCATGGCACACAGAGGGTCAGTCCCAGCCCCAGAAGTGCAGCCACCCCTTCATCTGCTCCATCTCCACAGCAGCTGATGCTCTCCAGCTGCCACCAAGGGCAGGGCCAGCCCAGCCCATGCAGTGACAGCCTCACCCTGCAAACATGCACCCCTAATTGGGGCAGAACCCATCCCAACGTCCTGCTCATCATCACCTGCTGTCACTGCCATCTCTGTGATGTGCAAAGRAGGATCACATGGGCTTTCACCATCTGGGCTTTGGCTGCTGATGTAGCCCCAGGAGGGAGAAGTTCTTCCATTCCCCTGACCATTCCTTGGCTTTTCCCTTAACTGGCAGCTCCAATGTGTGATATGTGCTAATTCTGTTCAGACAAAATCTAAAAATCAAATTAGYAGCTTTACCAGAAACATTAAACTGTGGAGAAGAGACACTTGATAGGCAGCCTCCACTCCAGGGGATGGGAAATGCAAAAGATCTTCCTGACAGGCACTGACAAGTGCAAGTGTTGCCARATTTTCAGGGGAAAACAATAATCTTCAAAATGTCAAGGGAAGAGCTTGATACCTTCAGTCCTTCCCCACTCACCACGGGGACCAGGACCCAAATACTCTGTTTGTGTGATTGGAGCTGCTGAAGAGAGTCCAGAGGAAGCCACAAAGATGCTCAGAGTGCTGGAKCCCCTCTGCTCTGGAGCTGGGGATGTTCAGCCTGGAGAAGGCTCTGAARAGACCTCAGAGCCCCTGCCAGGACCCAGAGGGGCTCTGAGAGGGCTGAGAGGGGCTTTGGACAGGGACAGGAGTGACAGGACAAGGGGGAATGGGTTCACACTGCCAGGGGGCAGGGTTRGATGGGATATTGGGGACAAATYCTTCCCAGTGAGGGTGGGGAGGCCCTGGCCCAGGTTTTGCCTGCACAAATCCTTTACATATTTTCTAAGGAACCTTGCACTATACCCAGGTGCCTTCCACATAAAACTGCTGTAAACCCTGGTGGTTTGGGGGTCTGTGGGAGGCATTTATTTGAAGATGGAAATGTACTTGGCTTAAAAGTTCTGGTTGATGAATATTTTTGCAAAAAGCTTTTCGTTTCTTTTCCTTTAGTTCCCCTGAGGATTTAGTTCAGTTATGTGCACTGATTTCCCTGAAGGCACACACAGCACAAGGAACAAAGACCACAAGTTCAGAGCAAACTTTCATGTCCCTTTTAAATTCCTAGCTCAATCCTAGATGAATTTCATCCAAATYTTCAGGCAGTTTCAGCTGACTTTGTACAACATTTTTCCAAGAAAGAAAGGATGCTTTTTCCCAAGTAACATTTTCTTGAAAGCTCCAGCTAAAGTAAGAGCCAAGCCCTGGCTAAGAGTGACCTTGATGGAAAATAAACAGAAGAAATGTGAAACAGAAACACTCAGAGTCCTCCTCCCAGCACATCAGGTACCTCAGCTGCAGAAAATGCCACCTCTGGCAACCAGATGACGTGGATGAAAATTTCTAGGAAAAGGGAAGAAGGAAAAAAAAAAAGACTTGCTTTTATTCTAAGAAGCATCACATGCAGCTGCTGTCCTCAAGGAAAAGATTGAAAAATCCTTTCCTGGTTAGCCAGGGGCTGTTGGCTTTTTTGTTCCATGACAAGGAGACACGGCCAAACCTAATGAAGGAGGGTAAAGCCCCCTGAAGCTGGAGGAAAGTGCTGTTCCCTGCACTTGGAGCACATCTCTGCCATGGAACAGGGCTCTGGAGAGCCAGCCCAAATTTGGGAGAGCTGAGAATGTTTATGGCAGCATCAGAATCCAGCAGGGAATTGGTGCTGCTGTAAATGTGAGCCCCACTGGCACTGCCATGAACATCCACAGCAGCAAATCCCAACTGCTTACCCTCGCCAGGCCTTCTCCAAACCTGTTGGCAGTTCATCACCTGCTCTGGGCAGGAACATTCCCCCACTCCCTCTGTGCCAGCACCATCCTCTTCCTCCCACCCCAGGAGTGGCACAGGGACCTTTTCCACCCCCAGAAATCACTGTGCCACAGCTGAGGGTACATTAAAGCACCAGCCAGACCTCTGCTTCACCAYAGCCTCAGATGATGGGGTGTGTCTTAAAAGATTGGGAAAGTTTTTAGGAAGTCTTTTAGGAAATTCTGTTTGTCAGCTCCCAGGCCGTGCCTCAGGCTGGGGGCTCAGTGCCAGGGGCAGGAGCTGTGTCCTCCCCAGCTCTGAGCAGCATCCTCAGAAGGTGCAGGTGCCAGAGGAAGCATTCCCTGCTATTGGGGTGAGACACGACCAGTTAAACAAAYCTGCAGGAACAGGAAAAGCCTCAGGGGCATCACAGTCCATGAACAGTGTGTCCCTTCCAACCCAAACCATTCTGGGGTGCTGGCATTGTCCCAGGTGCAGTTTGGGACCCCAGAATGCCCCCACTGCTGGCTCTGGGCCCATCCCTGGGGAGCTGCTGCCTGTGAGCCCATTTACCCTTGGATGGGAGCAGAGCTGTGGCACTGATTTACCTGGGACTGCCCCAGGGGGCTCAGACAGGGGTGAAGATCATTTCCAAGCTCGTTTCTCCTGGGATCACACGTTACTGTGAGCCCTGCTGAGGGACTGTCTGAGCAATTCCCAGCCCAGCTGAGCAGTGGCTGCTCCTGCTCCATTTGCCATCCATCTCCTCAAGGGCACCTTGGGCTGCAAATTTGCTCATGGCTTTTTATCCTGGCTAACTCCTGGCTTTGTCCTTTATGTGCAAAATGAATCTCACCCAGCTCTGGATCACAGACTCGAGCTCCCCTTCCCAAATCCCTGTCTCCCAGCAAGGCCAGCACACAGTCYTGAGGCTGCAGCTCAGATCCTGAATTTATGTGGCTTGGGTTGAATACTTAAAAGAGCTGTTTGGTGATTTCATCCTTGGAACTTGAGATGCAGCTGCTGAAATACAGCTCCTAAATTTTCTTCTTTTTTAAATGTGAAAACATTAATGYCTGAGGTCAGCTGCTGTGCAAGGACTGACCCATTTTGAGAGTACAGCTGTATTTTTCTGGCCCATCTTCTTTYAGCTTCTTTGTGCAGTATTTGTTTCCTGAGAGAAAACAACAGATCAATTTTGCTTCATTATGTTCACTGCACATTTTTAGAGATTCCTTATAAAATTTGCTGTTCTGTTCCACCCTGTTTATCTGAAAGGTTGCAGGAGCTTGAAGCATCATTAGATCCCTGACAGGAATTATTTCTGCCTRCAGTTTACCATCCCTGCTTGGAGCAAAGCCTCAAACCAAAGGCAGGAGAGCTGCCCTGGAGCTCCTTAGCTGTGTGAATCTGTGCTCTCTGTGCAGATCACATCTACAGTTCACCCAGCGCTTCCAAAACCTCCTGATCTTTTGTGGAAGAAACCCCAAGCCCCAAACAGGACTTTGTGCTATCCCAAATCACAATCCCCAGCTCATTTGCAGCAGCTTTTTTCAACACCAAAATCCTTGTGGAAAAAAAAAAATCCTCCACCTCCTAATCTGTGTTTACTCCACATTCTCCATAAAAGCCTCCCCAATGGGATGAGAGCTTGTTCAATAGCACTGATGAAAATAATGGCTTTGATTTGGCCCCTGGTTCCTCATCCTCTCCCACTCCCTTTCACTGCAAGCTTTGAGGCATGTCCTGATGCTCAGTTTGTGCCTGTGGAGCATTTGCCACAGCCTGGGAATGGGCTTCTGGATGCTGCTGCTGTAAAAGTGCTGGGAGCTCTGCCCTCACACTTTGGTTGCAGCCACTTCACTCCTCCAGTGCCAAAAATGAGGGGGAACAGCTTGAAAACACAACTATTTGTAATTTTTTCCAGTTGGGCAGAGAAATTCACTAAACCAAGTTTACTTTTACTTTGCATTATGTTCTTAAGAGGGAGCACTGAGGCATTAAAAACATTGGCTTCCATGGATGAAAATATCTCTTGTTTGTCCTCCTGGAAGAGATGACCTTAAAACTCCTGTGCATCAATTCACCCYTAATATCCYCAGACCACTGCAAAAACAGCTTTTWACCTGAAATCACATCTCAGATGTGAAACCAGGGGGAAGATGAGCCAAACAACAATTTTGTGTTAGCCTAGAACTTTCTTTAACCTGAGAAATTAAACAAAAAAACCTTGGAAGGCCACAGAAAGGTCACAAGYATTTGTTTGCACACCTGGAGGTGTCAAAGCCTTCATCCCAAAACCGGGGTCCTCTTGTTCATGTGCAGCCCTCAGCATCCTGGGGAAGCCAAAAGATCCCGTGTCTTGGCTTTGGAAGACACTGCTGCTCTAAGCTCTGTAAAGAAAGCACCTCTGGACACAGACCCTGTCACACCTGGGTGTTTGCAGCAGGGCTAAGTCAAATGCTGAGGATTTATCCAAGTGCTCTCTTGGATGGAGTACAGCTGCTTGGGTGGATTCCGTCACTATTTCTAAATTATCTTCTTTTCATTTTAAAAATGTTCTTTCTTACTGGATTGCATCCTCGCCCATAATTATTACAATTATGGGTGAGGGGAAAAAAAAAAAAAAAGCTTAGTTCTCTACCAAATAGCACAGCAAGAGGTTTCCTGTCCTGAAAAGGCCAGTGCTGGAGCTGATGGAGGCTGAGCCCTCCCTCTGCAGGGCAAGGATCCCCCATCCCTGCAGCTCCCTGCTCCCACCAGTGTTTCTCTGTGCCCCCTCGGGTGGCTTAATCCAAATTCCATGTGAAACAATGCCAAACRCTTTGCAAAACCCCGGGAATATTAGAGCTACCTAATAACCATGACTAAGCTAATGAATTCAGACGTCTGAGGATCTGTGTTCCATAAATCCATTAGTTTTATCCCCAGCCTTTAATTCTCCCTCATTTGAATTCCCTTTCACCTCTAGCATTATTTTGTCCAGGATTACTGGCTTGTAGTTATCTGGAACGTAATGACAGCCTTTGCAAMATATAAACCAGCTCTTCCCCAACTTTTCTGGTGTTGATTTAAAGATGAACATCTGCAGACCTCAATCTTCTGAGACACTCAGACACGAGTTACACGGACMCTGATTTCTAAGTGTACCCCCTGACAATGCAGATATAATTCACCACACTGTTGATTAGAGATGGAACAGGAACGATTGGATCTCCCATTACAGAGATAAAGCACATCACTCTGTCTTTCTAAATGCCACAAAGAAATACTGACCAGATCTTCCTGCTGATTGAACCGTGGCACCCAGTGATGAACACAGCAGCTGCCACTCTTTTTTCTTTTTTTTTCTGTTTAATGATTTTTAAAATTTTTGTGCTTACTCTTCTATAATAGCCACAGATTTCAAGCTCTTGTCCCCTCATCAGCAGTCTGAGCTTCATAATTCCTGATACACATTCAGCTTCTTTTAAAAATTACTGCTTTTTGGGGTTTTTTTAGAATATCTTCTCTGACCTGGCTCCTGGATCTCAAAGTCCCTCAAGGCAAAGCCAACATCTCCTTATAATGAATTCCAGGGGCTTGCCCACATGATGATCTCTACCCAAAAATTTCCAAATTTGTTCACCTTTTTTCTGTTCCAATTTTAGCTTCCCAACAATTCCAAGCTGGAGAGGCAGCCCTGTGGAAGCTGCTGTAGGACTGTATGGCTGTAAATAATGATGATATTGATGAAAATGCCCTTTGTCAGCCCATATTGGACGTAATCAGGCASCAGTTCCTAAGCAACCACAAAATTCCTGTCCAACAACCAAGTCCAGAACAGGCTCCAGGTTTGTTTTGGTCAAAATATCTTCTGTGTTAGAAAATTATTCGCTGATTATGAGAAAGCCTTGCAGGATTTTAATTACTGGCTGCACAGGACTTCCAGCAAAAGTCACACTTGGGAATGAGGGCAGTTTTCTTCCTGCAGRTTGTCAGCAGGAGCAGCAGAGCCCATCCTGCTCCAGGATCTCCTTGGGAAATGGATCCCTCTCCCCCATCCCCAGGGGTCATTAGGAAACACATCCACACACATTTTCTCTCCTCCAGCGTGAAGCTACAGGTCTTTCAGAGCAACAGATAAAAGCATTCCCTGCTCCTGAAGATGGAAATCTCCCTTCCCAGCCAGGTGATTCCCAAATGTTCAGCTTCCCAGCATTTCTGATCACATTTATGAGTAGGGTGTTATTTGCCGGAGCTCAATCTCTCCAGGTTTCCGCTCTTATCTGCTTGTATTGAGCCACTTCAGATTTCCCTCTGGGCAAAAATGAAATCTGAATCAGGAAAATCTTGATGGAAAACAACCTTTTCTCTCCAAAGGATATAATTTTTTTTTCTTAAGTTAATTAAAAAGTGAATTAGGCTCATCCTTTTCCAAAGTTTCCTGAGTGTCTGGAGRTTGTGGGCAGCGGAGAAGCACCAAAGACAACTCAAAAGAGCATGAAACAGCCCTTTGCTGCAGGAGATGAAAGAGTCCACACAAGAAAAACCCAACTTCCTGGCACCCTTCAAAGGACCTGAGTGTCAGCAGCCAGCCACCAGGAGGGCAGGGCTGACACAGAGATGACAGGCAGAGCTGGAGCTGCTCTCGCATCTGGGAGAATGATGTCCCAAAATGTCCCAAAATAGAAATGCTACAGACACTAGACAAAGGAAAAACTGCTGAGAGCCACGGTGCCAGGTGTCCTCCATGGCTTCTCCAGAGGGCACGTGGCCACTGCAGAGGAGCTCACCAGCAGCCTGGCTCCACAGCAACCAAACCAAACCAAACCAAACCAAACCAAACCAAACCACACCAAACCAAACCAAACCAAACCAAACCAAACCACACCAAACCAAACCACACCAAACCAACCTCCCTGTCCCTCTCCCTCCATCCTCGAGTTTTCCCAGGCTCAGCTGCAGGGCAGCCACCCCCTCTGCAGTCTGAGCTCCCTCCTGACCTTCAGGACCTCTGATGCTCTCCCCAAATCTCCTGTCCTTCCTCCCATCCTCTCGTGTATCAGGYACCTCCCAGAACTGCTGGGGAGGTCATTCCCAGTGAGCAGCACGTTGGAAAACTCAGCTCACGTTTGCCTCTCTCTTTTTGTCTTCGTTTTGGGGACAAGGAAAACTGTCCCACAAGAACCTTTCATACCACAGTGATAGCTCTGCTTTCAGAGCAGCTGAGCTGTGCTTTGAGCTGTGTGAAACTCCAAGGCTCTGTGTGTCCACTGAATTGGATTTTGAACACATATTTCCTTCAGAAAAGGGTTTGGGTTTTTTTTTTTCAGCCCAGCAGGCAAGAAACAAGATAAAGCATCTCTGTTAAAACTGAATCAAAACTCAGCTTTTGCTCTTGTATTCCAGGTAGGTGACAATTCCTGGAGTCACTCTTATCCAAAACACCCAGGAGCTTTGCTTAGATATTAAAGGACCCAGCTTCAAAAGTGTGGATTTAAAGATTTCTCTGCARCACTTCTGAGTTCTTCCCACCTGTTCGAGCCATGCTTCCCCAGAGCAGTGCCTCTGGCAGGAARAAGCCAGGATGCAATTCCCTGAATTCAGCAGAACATTATTTATCTGAGCAGGGAGCAACAATAGCACAGCAGAGATTTCATTTCCTTTCAGCACATAAGAAATCCGGCGAGCGAGGGTGAGATTCAATAACGCAGCAGACAGAAAGAGAGCAAGGCAAGGGGAGGTTTTCAAGYCCTTTTCCTCTGCAAAGAGGTATGAAAACCTTACAGGAGCCTTCACACCAGCATCTCCCTGGTTATCTTCAGCCTCTTCACAAAGGTGCCTCAAATACTCCCCACAAAGGCTCAGCACAAGCTTTCCTGGGTGGCTGCAGAAGGATCCAACTTCCCAGCTARCAGAGTTTTATATGGACTGGCTTGGGGTTTGCCACTCAAACCACTGACCCAGCTCCTTCTTTTTACCTCAATTTTCTTTTTCTTTCACAGGGGAAATGTGCTGCTTGATTCTGGAGGGCAACGAGCAGCACAAAGGAATCCAAATTCCTGACACTTTTGTTCCCATGTTGGGCTTTGCAGACACAGCACTGGGCCCCAGGCCCTCAGCTCAGTGAAACACTTGGATAGGTGTTGAAGTCCATCCTCACCCAGGGAAAAAATATTTAAAATTTAAAAATTAGGAATGATATGTATATAAATTGGAGATTTAAGCATGTGCTGAAGCATGYACAGGCAAACTCTGACAGGGAGGGTGGGCAGCTGAGCCCACCCAGAGCTGACAAACTGTGAAGCAACTGATGCTCACACRAGTGGATGGAATACACAAGCAAAATGCACAGAAGGAGGAGTTGACATCTTGGCACTTCACTGTAATCAGAAACCCGGGGTTTGGCACTGCCTCATGGCTTTACTTTCAGCCAGTACAAGAGAAAACGTTGTGCCTTCTGTGTGAGTGATTGCAAGAATTCATCAGTCTCATTTGAGATACAAGAATACTCCTTTATCACCAAAGACTTCTCGAGATCTGACTGTGAGCCAAGGACTGCGATGAAATGTAGGACTTAATTATGTTTGACAAAAGCAAGTCAATTAAAGGCTGTTTCACATCTGTGCCATTTGACTGGGGCTTCTGCCTTTATCATCTCTTCTCTGGTCCCTTTCAGAAATTTAATATTTATGGCCAGGAATTAGGTCAAAGCCTGGGAAAGAATAAATGTTTGCAGCTCTTTGCAGGAGACAGGGAAAGTTTCAGAATGCTAAACATGAAGCAAACCCCACTTTAATGACCCAAATGGCCAAACAAAGCCTGAATCAGTAAAGAAGGAGCTTCACCTGAGCTTGTGTCACACCTGGGCAGCTTGAGCTGCAGTGGTGGTGGGGCTGCACAGGAGATGCTCAGGGTAAAGCTGTTTGATCCACAGAGCCATTGCCCACCTCTGGGTGTTTTATTTCTTTGCCATTCCTTAGATTTGCTTTTAAAACTGATGGCAGAAATAACCCTTAGAGGAGAACTCAGGAACTCTGCAGTTCACTGGTTTTTAAGTGCCTGGCTTTAGGCTCCAGGGAGCTGAGTCTCAAGTGCTTCTTTGGGAAGTGATGTTCCTGCAGTGAAGCCCTTCCCAAATGTAGGGAACATTGCGTGCAACAAACTCCCCTGACTCCCTCCACCTCCTGACACCCTCTTCTTCCACTTCAGGATCCCTGACCCCCATCAGCTGCTCAAAGGTACAGGACACTGCACAATTTAACTTTTTACTAGGCAGGGCTACGTGCTGCAAAGCAGCCAGACCGAGTTTGAATGTACAGGGAAGGGGAAAATTGTGTGCTTGGTGTGGCAGCACAACCCCAGCAGCATCACCCCGCCCTCAAACCCACCTGCCTCTCCCTYGTGTTCAGCATCCAGTGAAGAAACTGGATAAAAGCTACTCCCAAGTCCCTTCTGAAAACTCAGGAGCAAAAAGGAGAAAACAACAGGTTTTTTTTATGATGACTTTTAGCAATTATTTCCCCATATACCTAAAGGTAAGGTCTGAATTAAATTTGGCAGAATCCTTTTATGTGAATTTACTGGAAGGTGATGTTTACCTATTCCCCCTTATACCATTCAGGGATTGTTTTTCTTTTATACTTGCCCCTGACAGTTTAATATTTATGCCTACATTAAACTACTCACACTGCTTTCAACACATTGTCTGGCATCATTCAATCTTTAATAACTTGCCTGCAACAAAATTGTTTCCAATATACTTTTAAATCCTGCAGCAAGACTTTTGGGGCCAGATACTGAAAGCTGTCCCAAACACCCTGGCAAAATCAGAGGTACATTTCTGGATCCACAGGGTTTATAATGGACACAAGGCTGTGGCTTTTTGAAACCATCACCTTGCTGATGTTACTCTTCCATATTACAGCAGGAAAAAAACAACCCAAACTTAACAAAAAAATATATCTTTGTAAATTAAGCCCAAATTAACTTAGTACTTGATTCTCCTGGAGCCACCCACAAAGGCAGAAAAACAATCCATTATTCACCTGGCTTTAATTCCAACTTCTCTGGAGCTGAGGTCACCCTCTATTAATCACGAGTGGTCTCTGCATTACACAATGGGCAAAGAGGTAAAAGCTTCGTTGCCTGCTATTTATTCTGTCTTCCTTTTGAAATAACAAGCCCAAGATAAACAGAAACCTTTTACCCTGCTCCAGCACAAACCACAGCCTGTCCTGAGGAGCTGGGAGCAGCAGCAGTGGGCACTGCAGCAGAGGGAAATGTGCTGCAGGCACTCAGGGAAGGGCACTCCAAAGCTGCTGCTCACGTTTCCCCCACCTGCTCTAAAGCACATCTCCAGCCTGCTGTATTTTTAAATATCACAGTTATTTTCTTAGTAAACAGCTCATCTCAGTGCAGAGGGCAAAAGCAAAGTGTTGGGGAGTTCAATGAAAATGCCCTCGGTGCTGGAGGCACTGGGGTGGAGCAGAGCCTCTTCCTGAGCTGGTGGATGGTGACTGCTGGGGTTAGYTTTTATTTTTTTAGTGTTTTAAGAACTTTCCTTTCCCACTTGACCCTTCATTCCTGATGCTTCAGGAGGAAAGAATCCCTATGGGACAGATCATCCCTGTGTTTCCCATCTCCACTGAGGTTTTGCTGCCCCAAGAGGGGATCACCAGCCCCCTTGGGCTTCAGAGGCTGGAAAGGGCAAGGCATGAGCCACAACTGTGCAATTCCTGCAGGAAAGAACAGTAAGGACCCTTTTTGCAATGCTTTTTCTTTCCATGCATGGAAAAGACCAGCAAAGCCTTTTCACACCTGCAATGTGAACTCTGGCACAGCCAGACTGGACATGGACCAGGATTTAACTGAGCAGCAAAACAGGGCATTGAGAGGGAKGGCACACTCATGAATATTTGATGTTTCATCTAAGACCAGATTGGATGTCTTACAAAACAAATACCCTGCATCTGCTAAAGCAAGGGAACTTTTCTGTTAGAGATATCCAGGCTTCATCCACTCCCTTCCAAAGATTTTTCCTTCCCAAAACCATAACTCAGGGTTGTCACAAGCCTGGGAATAATCTCACTTGGAACTGGGGCAGGAAAGGCTTCAGAGGACCAAACACTGCCTCCATCCCCACAGCATCCCAAGCCTGGGACATTTCTGCTGCAGAAAGCCCTCAGGGATCATCTTCCCAGCTGGGCTTCCATCAGGGGCTGTTCATGGGCCAGCAGGCACAGGAACAGTTCAGATCTCACTGCACCAGCCCAGCTGGAAAGCTCATTCCCTCTGCGTTTGGAGATTCATTAATACAATGAGCTGTCCCTCACCTTCACACCTTGCCCCTTCCCCTCTCCCCACAGTCTTTGCATCAGGGRAATATCAGCCTTGCAGAAGCAATCATCCTGCTGGAATAATTATATCTGTGCTGAGCTAATTCCTCCCCTAAAGAGCCTGGCAAGCATTAAGCAAAGGCAACCCAGCTCTGTCCCCTCAGTGCATGGAGAGGGCTCACACTAACACAAACCAGCGCTGACAGCCTCACTCTCTGCTTCACAGGTGTTTTCTCCTTCCTTTCTGTTTCCAAGTGCCAAATGGAGCAGGATTTTGTTTGCAGGCAGGAGCATTTCTGACTCCCTGCCAGCCAGAGCGAGCCARGCTGGAGCTGGGGAGGCACAGAGACAGGAGGGAGCAGTGGCTCACTGCCCAGCCACCAGCCTCAGGTACAAAGGCACTTCCCTGATCCAGCCATGGGGGCAGAGGCATCTCCCCAGCCTGGYCCCAAAACCAGAACACTTCCCAAATAGAGCCCTCACTAAAATCCACCTCCAAATGGAAGCTCTACCCTGAATCAGACAAGGGAAATGCTGCAAACACCCCAGACATGGCAGGAAAAGCTGGGAGTCCCTGGCAGGTCCCAGCTSCATGGCAGGTGATGTCCCCTCTGCTCTGCTGTCTCCTGACAGCCCCATTTTATCCCCACCTTGGTTCTCCTTGAGGCTTCCTGTGAATAACCTACAGGAAGGGCAGCAGTGGCTGATTAATGAGCTGATCCTACAGAGTCAGGACAAACACCTACACCAGGRAGGAACTGGAAGCATGAAAATAAAGGCAAAGGGGTTTTTCCTCCTTTCTCACATGTGTGTAAATGAGAAGTGATGCCAACTTCGTGTCAACAGCAACAAAACCCTCACAAAATACAAGAAGCTTGGTGCTCTCCTAGCTCAGAACTAGARCTCTTTCATATCAAGAAATATTTCAAGGGAAGAAAACAAATTTTTCCCTCTATTCATCTCTTTATTGCGGCATTTTCCACCCTCTGCAATTCACAGCTTTCTTCACCCCAGCAGGGTTGAAAATTAGCTCTGCCACCCTGGCCATCCAAAYGTACAGCTGGCAGCACCACCAATTGCCCAATTTTCTTCAACAGTTCACTCCCTTGCCAAGAGGAACAGAATGATTTGCAGAAATACACCTCCCATGTATTTCCTTGCTTTCACGTGGATTTCTGTCCCTGGCTGAGGCTGTCCCAAACAAGTAAGAGCTGAATAAGAGCTGTTCCCAACCAGTGGTGCTGTCTCCTGCAGGAAGGGCTCCACAGCCCTGCTGTGAGAAGAACATGGGAAGGAAGCATCCCCTCTGGGCAGAGAAACATGGCAATGTTAAGGTCCAAAAGTCCTCTGGGATGAAGAGGATCCGCTCCTCAGGAGCCATGTGGGAGACCCCAGGATGAGCTGGGATTGTTCACCCCACAGTGAAAGAATCTCCCAGGTGGTCAGGGATAACCATTGGTGCCGGATTGGTTCTGTCTGGGGCTCCTCCTGCCCCCACGGGCACCAGAGCCCCCCTGGAGCCAGAGGCACTGCACCCCCAGGGCTGTCATCAGCCCACACACAGCACAGCCATTGCAGCTAATGAATCCCCTCCAGAACCTGAATTAGCATCTCTCGGTAATAGCAAATCACTCCTGATTTCTGATTGCTTGTAAATAACCTACCAGTGACCTCRGGAGCTTTCAGACAAGGCTCAGGAGCTGCTGAATTCCCCGTCACCCCATGGGACTCGCTGCTCCCTGGACACAACCCAGTCAGGCTGGATCTCAACCAGCAATAACTCCCTGCTTGCTGGCAAGAGGGAAAACAAGACCTTTTTTAATCCTCAGGAGAGTGGCAGGGATATTTATGGCAGTACCTAATAATTAAACTATTTATGATTTATCCCAGCTTCCTCTCCCATACAGCTGACAGTTCTTTTCAGGCTGACAAGTTAAATGGATGTAACAGATCCAGAGCTCTGCTACATTTAAATTGTGGCATCTCCTGGGTGGGCAGCATCATCCAGGACTGACCTCCCACACCACTTCCTCCTTCTTCACAGATAATTAGGCTTGTTGTCAGAATCTTTTAATTCCTCTATCCTGTTCCTTGATTTAATTCCCTCATTTAATTCTAAAAACTGCTTTTGGAAGTCTCTGTATGCAAAATGTGAAACTCAATTCTCTTCTGTTCAGTGACGCTTCCCCACGCAAAAATAATTCATCCTTTTATGTTTAAAGGGACTGAGGGGCTCTGCCTCAAGAAAGGCTGGGAGATGACAACAGAGTCAACAGAAAATCATTTTTAATGCTTGTATTTAGTAGTYCCTGGCACTGCAATACAATCAGTCACCTGAAGATAGAGAACTGTTTCATCAATGTGCATTAACGAGCCTCCACATCCTGCTGGGACCCCCAGTTTCTGCACCATAACACAGGGCTGGGCTTCACTTGGGTCTTCTCTGCTTGCCCAACATCACCAGTGGGTTTTTTAGTAAACCAGTCTCTGCAACTGGATTCCTTTTGTTTTACCAAAGGCARTAAACAGCACCACAAAGCCTCCCTCTGTAATTATGGAAACACTCGACTGTTAATCACGGCTTAATTGTTTTGTACCTTTTGTCAAGTCCTGAACTGCTCAGACTGTGATAATTCTTGTCATTAGTGTCTGAACCTTGGGGCAATCTTACTCTAACATCTTAACATTTGCACTCTGTCACTGGAGAACAGCATCAGATATGCAGAGCAGGAGCCAGGGTGGAAATGAAAGGCCTTGTTGGAATCAGGAGTGCTCTAATCAGAGCTAACGACCTCCCTCCCACCAGTGGAGGACTCCAGAGCTGGCATTGGCATCCCTTTTCACAGGGGTGCTTAGCACAGTAGCATCTGGGCTTTTTCCCCCCAAAAATGTTGTATTGTCCATCCACCAGCCCATGCACAGGAGGGTGGAAGAGGGTACCCCACACCCAGCTGCAGCATTCAGGGAGAAGCACCACCCCAAAATAACAACACCTCAATGGTGCTGACCCGGGGTGCATCCAGCCCAAGATGAGCACTGAGGCAGAGCAGGTGAGCTGGTACCCAGGACACAGAGATGTCTCGTGGTGGCTCGTTTCAAGAGCCACRGAGTCAAATGGCAAGTAATCCCAGCTCCCCGGGAAGGCCTGTTATCTGTCTGATTGCACTTCTTTTGATGTAGTGTCTTTCATACGYTGTTGATCAGAACAATTTACAGCCAGAGAGGAAAATAACAACTTCAGGCTCCGGTGAATTGCATCCAGCAGCCCTCTGGAAGAGCAGCAGAGCTTTTTATCCAGCCCTCGTTACATTTTTGCCATAGCTGGGTAATGCATCTCAGCCGTGTGGCTGCACAGATCACTCCATCCACGGAAACTCAGCTCCCAGATGAGGCAGGATTTCTCTCTGCTGATGGTAACACTCTGGAACTAAGGCTGGCAGCAGCTTGTTTGAAATGCATGGGCTAAACATCCAGCTCTGGGCTGACAAGGGCTCTGTGTTTGATTGGAAAACTGCTGCCAGTGCTCTCAGTGTGCCACAGGCTCCATGCACAGAGCTCAGAGACACAGAGAGGGATCTGTGCACAGATATTCAGCAGGGCCACCTCGCAGAGGGTGGGAGGTGTGGTCCAAGCTTGTCTCCTGCTCACCAGTGGTGCAGCACCTCCTTCCAGGGCAGGACAGCATCCAGCAGTGACTGATTCAGCTGCCCAAAACCATCACAACCCTTGGGCTGGGCAGTTCCAGGAGGAAAGAGAAGCTGCTTGAGAGCCAGCAAAGAGGTAGGAATGGGACAGCTCTGCAGATCCCTTCTCCCCAGGCCACAGCATCACAACTTCTCTCCTCTTAAGATGACAAAACGGAATATTCAGGTGAGAGTTAGGCACTCTTTGCCCCCTATTCCAGCCACAGTCATTGTCATCACCCTGCTCACCCTGCTGACCTCTGCCCCAACCCCTTCCTCCACAGCAGCTCTCCCATTTATCCCCCTTTTCCGCCTCCTCCACCCTCCATCTCCCAGCTCAGCGCAGGCATTCTGCTATTCAGGAAGCTTTAAGGTCACAATGTTCTCATCCAATTCCRCTCTCTGGAGATGAGAGCCATCTCTAAACCCACAGCTCTCCACGGGAGCCCGGTGTCCTCAGAGACCCCGAGCCATCCCTGTCAGCCACCAAGGACATCAGTGATGTCTGAAGGTCTTTGCTTTATGCAGCTTCACCCACTCCTTCCCAGGGACGTGTTTGCAGTCGCCCTGCATTCAATCTTCCTTCCTCCAAAGCAATAGGCAGTGGTTTTTATCAGAGAAATCTGCAGGGCATGTATGGTCAATGGCTCCTTAATRACATTTTTAGCATTATGTTCCCAAAGGCTCATGTAACMGRAAAAAAAAAGAAAAATTAAACAAAATAAAAGGAGTGGAAAAAGCAGAGCCAAACAAATGGCCTGTGCGTGGTTCTCCTGGAATTGTTTAATAATCCAGTGAGTGAAAAGCACCACGGGGGAGAGGCAGGAGCAGCACTCCCARTTACACCCTCTGTAGCCTAATAAACCAGAAAAATGTGGTGATTGCTGGTAGTTGCCAAATCCTAACGCTCCTTAACTACCTGTATTTACTGTTTGGTCATTATTGCGGTTTCAGYGAAGCCCCTGCCTCACAAAACTCAGGTGAAAGCACCTGGGAGAGTTAATCCCYCCTATCCCACAGTTTCCATTTGGCCTTTCTGATCCTGACAAAGGTGTTCACAGAAATACAAGGCTGAGCTCAAGCTCCTGAGATTTTGTCAAAGGCAAATCCTAATCTTTCCCATATTGGTGAAATTTAGAGCTTGACCTGTGCTGGCTGAGCTCACAAACACATCAAGCAAGGACAGAGCTRTGACAGGCTGTTTCCAGCAAACCCCCCCCAAAAAAAAAAAAATAGCCCAAAACTGGAAGAGAACCACTGGGACAGGTGTGATTCCCAGCACGGGGGCTCCAATCCAACTCCAAAATGACCCAAACTTCACGGCAGGAGCGTTGCTACAGCCCCAACAGCTCAGCATGAGCAAGGCTCTTTGCAGCCCAGGACAGCGAGACCCAAAGATTTTGCTGTCATTTTATGGAGCCTGGAGAGAACATTAAAATTTTCATTGCTCCTTTGATTCATAGCACAGCTTCCATGGGAAGGCCACGCAGCAATGCACCAATAAAGTTTATTTCAGTTGATTTCTCCCCTGATTACCATGAAACTCCTGCAGACCCACACAACTGTCCACACCCCATGTCCTGGGACCACTTCTGCCCACATCTTGCAACTTTTAATGTTTCAAATATTTCAAGTTTATCRTCCCTTAGCCTGGAATCAGAGATAAGAGTCTAAGGAATAATGAAGAGAAAAGTCAGTTTGTTGGAGAACAACTTTAAGCTTTCCTTGGCTGTGGTTCTCACTGACAGAACCAGGCCCAGTGTTACATGGACCTTTTAGGATAATTAAAATGCTGTTGCTACTCCARCTCCACTGAAAGCCAACACCATTATTCACTAATAAGCTTAAGGGATTTCACCATTTCACTGCAGTTCCCTCAGAATGTGGGCATTACCCCAGTCACAGGTACGTGTCAGAGTCCCTTCACACAACTGAGAACGGCAAAATTAATTTGCAAAATTGAATGAAAGCCCAGAAATATGTCAGGAATATCTCCCCCACGGCCAGGCAGCTGGAGATGCTCAGCAGAGGAGCCTGTTTCCCACTCTGCCCAGTTTGTCAGCTCCTCAGCCCTGTGTGCAAACGGGGACACCTCATGAAGGATGGTTCCTGTTTGTTCCAGTCTGCTCTGGCTTTGCACCTCTCCCCACACGAGACCATGGGGATGATGTCTTGCTTTCCTCCCCAGAGCCACTGCAGATGGGAAAAGGACACAGGAAAACTGATTTTCCACAGAACATAACTTGTTTTTACGGTTTGTGTTATAGTCACTCTGGAGAGGGAGGATACCACTTTCTTCAGTGAAAAGGAACTGGGAAAAAAGCATCTCTATTACAACCAGAAAATTYTGTTCTATACAGCCAGGAACAGCAGAAATTCCCCATCACCAGCTGGATTTAGGGAAGAAGGCAGCACAGAAGAGCACAGACMCATTTTCACCAGCAACAGCCCAACTTCCAGGGCTGCCCCATGGTYCAGCACCATGCCAAGGGATGGATCCTGCTCAGTCAGGATCCATCCCACACACATTTCTGAACTAGGAACAAGTCCTGACAGTCCAGACCAGTGCCTCATTTGTCCACAGGAAATTTTTCCTGTCTTTCTCCACAGAGCCACCCCACACAGCACAACAGTGCTCCCARCACTGTCACCAGAGGAGAGCAGAACAAACAGATGAGGATAATCCCTTCCCTGCCCGTTGCTGAGGAAGCAAATCTCCTTTCTGGGGAGTTTTACCAGCTTGTTTTCCAGTTGTTATAAAAATGATAATGATGATAAATTGCCTGGGCTTGATGAGATTTGCAGGGAGCTCCACAAGCCCCATCCAGGCTGCAGCACAGCCTTGCTCATTCGGGGGCAAAGGAGGTTTCACGTCCTGTTTGTGACTAGGCAGGAAACAGGAGGAGTTGCTCCTTAAACCTCTGAGATTGGAGGGCTTTCTGGTCCTTGCAGAAAGTCACCTCAGTGGGACTTCCCTTTGTCCCTTGGTGGTCTGATGGAGACTGCCTCCATGGAAGAGAAGAACCTCAGTGAGTGCCACTTTTTGTGTTGCCCTCGAGTTTTATTTCCACCCTGCTCAGAAACACCAGCCTGCCCCAGCTCCCCACGGATCTGAGCAGGGGAATGGCTTCCCATAAACATCTCCTAACTGGAACCTCTGCAGCCTGGGGCTCTCATTAGAGGCCAGCACAGAGCCAAGCTGGGATGAGTTACATCCCAGAGCCAGGGGATGGTGCAGAGCAAAGCACTGCAGGGAAGGTGAGATATTGGATTACCTGCACAGCCTCCTCCCTCTGCAGTGCTGGGAGAGCCCAGCAGCACAGCACTGCTGTGGATCACCCTCCTTCTCCACTTCTCCACCCTCCTCCTTCCCCTCAGCCCTGTCCCCACACTCAGACCGGGCTCAAGGCTCCCCTTGAAGCAGACCCAGCCATCCAAGAGAGCAATTCCACATCTGGATGACAGGAGATGCCCCCTGGATTGGAGCCTACAGCTGTGTCCCAGACGTGGCTCCTACAGACACACAACCGATGCCTTCTGTTTGCTCCTGCCGGTCACTGAACATCCCAAAACGCTTCTCTGTCTTCAATCCCCCCTGAGCTCCAGACTGACCCGAGCCGGTGGCACACAGGGAGATGGAGCAGGCCCAGGAGGCTCCTCCAGGCTCACCCCCCTGTGCTGTGTCTGTGCTGGACAGCTCTGCCTCCCTGCACACACGGGCTTCCACTGGCATTCCCTCCAGCAGAGGAGTCCCCAGCAGGAGCACAGCAGGGCTCGAGTCTGTCTGGAGCTGCCAGCCAGGAACCCAGCACGCTGGCTTTCACCATTCCCCAGCTCCTGGCAATTTGCCTGCGAGGTGCAGGACGAGTCCTCAGCACTCACAGATCACCAGGCAGTTTCCTCTCGCCGCAGTAATTGCTCAGAGGGATCAGAACCTTAATTGAATRTCTGCTCTTCTCCAGGCAGGTGTAAACCAGGGGGGTTTGGGGGTTGTTTTGCCCTTTTTAAAAAAGAGCTGCTCATGAGCTGACAGATATTWAAGTCTGCTCAGCTTCTCTTGTCACTTCCAAGACGCCTCCGGACSCGGAGCAGGGCAGATSCTGCAGGATGCTCCCACCCACCAGYGCCTGGGGCTGCGAATTGCAGGACAGAGCAGAGAGCTCGCCTAATTAGCTAATTCTGCTCATTTAAAAGATCTCAGCAAGGCACACGATAACATGCAATTTGACCTGCCCTCACTTCAGTGAGTCAATTTGTGGATTAATTGATTGKTTTTTCAGGATAATGTTGAATAAGRACRGTTGGAGACAAACRGGAGGCACATTCCCTTCGAAGAGGGGATTCCCCAACAGGGCAGCACCTCCAGCTCGAGGTGTGGGGCACCCCAGGGACTGTCAGGAACTCCCAGGGTCCTGCTGATTTCAGCAAAATACACTTGGCTGCTGCCTTAAACACYAATGAGATCTGAGACTTCAGAGAAWCAAGCAAAAGTTAAGAAAAATCTYTTTTYTC
>CADDXX010000061.1:2615547-2669973 GCA_902810485.1 Alauda arvensis
TCTCTRCTGACTTGTGACATCCTTATTTCCATCTCAGACACACATTCTGGCTCTGCTTTAAATGGCARCTGTTCCACGTTGTCCCTGCAGCAGGCAGGCGCCTCAGCAGAAAGGATCCCACAGGAATGCCCAGCACCAATGGGAGATAAGGTCAGTGCTGGTCAGACTGCTGGACTCCAGACAGAACTGCTACAAACCAGCCACAAGAGGCTTTCCCTATTGTTATCTGTCTTTTGTATCTCCAGTTTCCTCAAGGACCACGTGGCAAAGCTCTGGCTATTTATTTAGTGAAAGCAGCAATAAATAAATCTATTCATGCAGCAGCAGCAGCAGCTGAGATGATGAAGCACATCTGCACATGCTGGAGCTCCTGCCAGGAGCTGAGTCCCTCTTGCAGCAGCTGGAGGAGGAAATGGGAGGGAAGCAAAGAGCTGGTGTGCACAGCTGGAGCATGGGAAAATCACCCAGATCACCCTTCTGAAGAGGTGAAGGATGAAATGAGCAGAAAAAGCCAAACAGAACATGACAATTGGTTTATTACAAATTTATCTACAAATTATATTTCAGCACTAAGTTATTTCTTCCAGGGGCACTGGGCATGGGGGTAGTTCTTCACAAAACATCCCCTGATAMGGATTTTCCTTCTGCTTCAGAGCAGAACCAACCAGTTTCATATGCCATCCATTTTTCTGGCTCTCTCCTGCCCTTGGGTACCTGAGGAACTGAACTCTGTGTACCTTTGTTAGCTGTCACTAYGGACATTTGCCCAAGAGTAAAAGAACACACATTTCATCAACCCGGCTTTCCCTCACCCACAGGCAGCACTTGATGCTTTTTAACTGCAGTTAAGTAGCAGAAAGACTGAAAAAAAAAAAAGCAACCCACTAAAAAACCTCACGAGGCAGCCTTGAGCTGGGATGGCGGTGATATCATCCAGGCACAGAGCAAACCCGAGATCCTGTGCTGATAGCAGAGGCAAAGCCCCGGGGCCGGCAGCTCTCCAAGTGACTGCTTTCATCTGTCTCACAGTAGGCTTGGAATTTAAATCAGGTGTTGCAGCCCGCTCCAGCTCCCGAGCTGTAATTGCATCAAAGAGCATCTCACGCCTGCTGCATCAAACACCGAGCGTGAAGGATTGCCAAAGGAAAATTAAGGTGGAATTAGGAGCCCYAAACCAATGCACACAAAAATAGCTGAGGCAGGGGCAGCTCTTCCACACTCACACTTCTCACACATCCACACCTGTGTGTGAGCAAYGTCTCCAGGGATGGAACATTCCCTCGGGTCACCCAGCCCTTCCCAGCACCAGTTTCTCACATTTATTGTAATTATTCACCAGCTCAGAAGAGCAACAAGAATCTGGCACAGGTGGGACMGACTGGGCCTTGCTCCCTCTTGATTTGCCAAATGGTTCCACACAACTGAACGTTTTTGCAGTCCCTTTTTTCCTTAATATTGCAGGTGTTCCAAATTCCGTTTGAGAAATACCCAGAGACTTTCTTACTGCGTGAACAGGAACATGAGATTCATGTTGGGTTGTTATTTATTCTTGTGGCTTTACTGAAATGTTATTTTATTCACGGATACGTGTTAAGAAAAACCTATCAGAGGGTCAGACCTCACTTGAATGTGTGAAAATATTCACATTGCAGGCTGTTTGTCAGCCCATGTGAAGAAAACACTTTTCTTGTGATAAATCCATTCCTCCCATATCAGCCAGAACAACTCAGTGCTATTACTAAATTCTTACTGGCTTTAGAAGAAAATCCTTTTTAAAGTAAATTCCATTAATTAATTCTTCTTTCAATTTGAAGAAGAAATAACTGAAAGCTAAGAAAACAGCCACAACACCTCCTCAGGGCCCAGCAKCATGAACAGGATCTGATTTATCCCATTGATTTATCCCATTGGAAGCTCCCTGCCTGGGAGCACAGCTAGCCTGAAACATTTCCACACAGCAGTCATGGAGGAGATAAAACATTAATGACAGTCAACAAATTCCATCATTTTTTATGTGTTTTCCATTCCCAACTGCCTCTGCTGGCAGAGGGGAGCATTTGGGGGTGTTTCCAGCTTGTTCATAGTAAATAAATCCCTTTGCTCTCCATCTGCCATGCTGGGAGTGGGTCCCCCTCKTCCCTGGAGAGCTGGAAACCCCTGGAACACCATCAAAAGCAAGGACATGATTCAGGCTGGCTGTGGGTTATAAATATTCCTACCCCAGGACCAGACATGTTAAAGGAAAGCTCAGCCACATCCCCCTCAGTGGAGCCATAAATCCGCCCTTCACCCCAGAGAGCTGCCAGGGGCAATGTGACAGTCTCAAAAATGCAAATATGCAAAGAAATAATTGGAGAAGTCAGGGACAGGGCATTCCCCTTCTCCCTGAGGGGAAACCTTGGGTATCCTGGAGAACAAAAGCTCTGGGAAGACCTTAGAGYACCTTCCAGTACCTAAAGGTGCTCCTGCTTGGAGCTTTGTACAAGGGCATGGGGTGGCTGTGCCACCAGCACAAGTGGSTTTGTCACTCCCAGGAACACGGATCCTGCTGTCCTTGCCTCTGGGCACGCCCAAGGCTGCAGGTTTGGCTGAAGCACCACCATTTCCACAGGGCTCTTCCTTCAGAAGAGGCTCCTTCCACCTCCACAGCCCTGCTCTGATGCAAAGGGCACTGCTGGGCTCCCCACAGCCCTCAGCGTTTGATCTGAGCAGGCAGTGGGCTGAGGCAATTAATGCCTGCATGTGAGAGCAACCCTCACTGCTAAGTGCTCTCAGAGAGGAATAATTTCAGTAAAAATTCCAGTGCAAGAAGATTTTAGCACAGAATCTTTGAAGAACAAGGCAGAAGACCTTTACCCACCAGGACACACGGTGTTTGTGCAGCATCTCCAGGAACTGCAGGCTGCCGCGTGGAAATTAAATGTCATTCTTTTTTATTGTCTCTTACAGAAGCTCAGCAGAAATAAAAAATTTTGAGGACATAGGGCTGATTAAAAACAACAAACTTKGAGAGCTGCAAAATTCAAACCTCATTTTGTTCCTTGAGAGTCTTCACACAACAACAACAACAACAAAAAAGAAAGGAGGTAAATAAAGGAAAGCTCATGCAAAGCGTGGAAAGAGTCCTGGTGCTGTACACCAGGAGCTTCATCCCAGCAGCCCTGGGGACCACAAAGACTTTCTGACAGAGCTGGAAGAGGAGRCCCAGACCTCCTGTAAGGGACAGCAGAGGGGCAGGAGCACACAGCCCATGCCAAGCACGCAGCCTGGGGCAGCAGGGCAGAGGTGCCAGCTCCCTCCTGGCTGTACTGTGCAAAGGCACTTCTCCATCACACAGTGCTCAAACAAACATTGCTGCTTCCCAGTGATCCTGCACGGCCCAATCCTCACCCCAGCCCCTCCAAAGTCTCCCAAGGGAAAGCAGCAGAGAGGCACAGAGGGTTTTCCAAACGCTGGGGGCAGCAGGGGTGTCCCACCCCATCAGTGCCCCAGCTCACTCCTGCCTGCCCCATCTCCCTCCCTCCTCCCCCAGCTCCCACCTGCGGCGTGTTTGCAGGGAACTATTTTCTGCAATCTGTCTGCCACTCCAGAGCCATTAACATCCTCCCACAATTTGGGCTGTCATTTTCCCTAATGATATATTTAAAGAAAATGATACCACAGGCAAAGCATTTCTCGGTGATTATAACACATGGCAAGTAACACCACCAGGCGTGAGTCAACCCACCCTGGCTGTGTTTGTGCTCAGAGCTCCAGCTGCTGTCTGCTCCTCCCAGCAGGCACTGCCAGGAGCCACGGCAACAGCAGGAGACTCCAGCCTCACATCCCATGGGGAGATGCTTCCCCCAAAACCCCACCAAGCTGGGGGGTTCCTGTCCCATGCCAGGCTCTCCCTGCTCCTGCAGGTCTGAATCACTGAAGAGGTGATGCCATGGGATGTAGCTCCAGGCCRGTGGGATGGGGCTGCAGGGAATTCCTGTGTGTTTAAACCGAGGCAGGGCTGTGTAAAGGTTTTAATATACAGCTGTGGCTGGTGCTCTTACTGGTTAGACGTGGTTTAGTGGTGCTACACAGCCACAGGTTGGCCTTGATGCTCTTGGGGGGGTCTTTAATGGCTCTGCTCTATGATTCTGTATATTTTCCCTGCCTTTTTGGCTGAGCCACCTGCACAGCAAAGTTCAGGGACGTGCAAGACTCCCAACCCACCCATGCTCAGAGCTGCAGGGCAAACAGGCTATTTTAAAAGTCTGATCACCAAAAATAGAGAGAAACACAGCTACCCGAGCAGATCCTAAGCACAGGGACATCCCAAGGACACCATTAAGGCCACCTGGGAGTTCATTTATTGCCATTAAGTTGATGAGCAGCTGTCTCACACCCAGAGACAGGCAGCTGTCATGTGCACATCTTGTTCCAAACTGGGTTTTCTCAAAGGCAGGCTCTCTTGAGACAGTTCCAGATTTGGCTTGTGCGACCCAAATAAAGCTACACAGGGTGAGAAAAATGCTAAATCTCACTTTAATAGCAATGGCTGAGATGGGTGGGTGTGGAAAGCCCAGCACATTCTGTGCCTCTGATCATCCAACCTTCAGGTTTGGTTCACCACAGGCACCTGCAGCTCCTCTCCAGCATGTTCCTTTCTCTTGCAGGTCTCTCCTGCTAAAATCAAGACTTTGGGCTTGTCCAGGTCTCTCCTGCTGAAATCAAGACTTTGGGCTTGTCCAGCCAAGGTTTTTCATTGCACTGCCATGAGCAGTTTGCCCACTGAACAGCCAAACTCTGGAGCACTAATTCAGAACGTGATGAGACAAAACACAAGGGTGCTATTCCAGTGCAAATAAAGAAGCTAAATAAAGGAAATATACCTTTCTTGGCCTGTGTTCAGTTGATGTCATGAGGTTTCAACAGTTCCAGCAAGGTGGATCACAGCACCAAGCACTCCCCAGCATGTGCTGAGCACCAAGTCRTTCTGTAGCTTCTCATAACTCCAGMTGACAGGCACATGTTTGGRTGGGAACCMCTCAACTTTGATTGGAAAAGAGGGGAAACACTTCAATTTCCTCCTGTCATTTTTCACTGAAAGGCACATTTCAGCTGCTGAGCTTGTGAGGAGCAGCTTGAGGAGGTGACAAAGTGTGTCAGGAGCAAATCTGGCTGCAGCCAGCCTGCATGAGAGTCACCACAGSGTGCAGGGAGCTGCAGGCTGGAGCTATCACCATATGCAGTTTTCCACATGGGAACAGTACGGGAGGTAATCTCCTYGAGACCCAAAAATCTGCCAGCAATTTGGGCTGCCACGTCTTRCACAATGGAAAAGTGAGGATGAGGACGTGCTCACCCATCAGCAGGGGCTTTTCCCTCTCCTTTGGGTGCTTCCCTGGCCAGGAGGGCAGCAGGGGAGAYCCAGGGGGACACAGAAGTGCCTGGAAGCAAAGGCACTTCTCACAAGCAGGGAACAAAGACAGAAACCCCTTTGCAAATACCCACAGTAGCTCTCAGAGGGGATTCCCACAGGAGGGCTGGCAGCAAAGAAACCAGCAGCTAAGGAGGGGAGAAGGTGGGAATTAGAAACTTCCAGCTGCTTCCAGGAAGGCTCCTGCTTGGCAGAGATGGGGACACAGGACAGGCTGCCATCCCTGCCTCAGGGCAGAGCCACCTCTAGAGAGAGAAAAGTAATGGAAGTGGTTAAAATTCAGTTGAGAACATTGCACCAATGAAACCAACACAGCGAGTCACTTCTGCCTGTTTTCCAGCACTGCTCCAAGCAGTCTTCCCTGTGATTAATTTTCCCTTCTGTTGCCTTGGCAAGTTTGAGGAGACACATTGTCAGCAAAATCTGGGAAGAGCCCCCCCCCGGCTCCCATCCAGCACAGATGGAGGAGGGCTCTGCACCACCTCTGTGCCCACCTGCCACCCACACCGCAGAAATCACCACTTCCAGATGATCAGAAAAGTGCTTTTYATCCTGTGCACGCTCCCCTGGCCCCTCACAGCTTCAGGGAGGGCAACACCTCACTCAAGGCTTTCCTGCACTCCCCTTCCCACGAACCTGCCAAATCCATAATTACTGAAGGGGTGGCAGCAAAGCCTCAGGCTGTCAGCACGCTGAGTGTTTGCCCTTCTTTAGGATTAGTTTCTAATAGGCAAGKAATTTGGAAATACCAGAAGTAGGGGGTGTGCAATCTGGAGCAGTGTGTCACTAAATAACCAGCTCGTCACCAGGTGAGTTCCAATCAAATCACAGCAATTTAACTTGAAAAAAAAATAAAAAAACAGGTTGCAGTTCTGAAAGGAAATGTCTCCTTTTGTCTGAAACACCAAATTTGTCTCTCTCACCAGGAGATGCTGTTGTCAGTCACTCCCATTGCAGRAGGAATTATTGCTGCTAAACACTCTCTCTGCTGTTTTGGGAAGGAAAAGCAGGATTGCCACAGGACTCTGCAGTTGCACCAWAGCTCTTCACTGCTTTGTTTAGGAATATCAGCAAACTGGGGAAGTGTGGATTTGCACCAGGCAATGCTGCTTAGGGTCTCCAAAAACCAGGATGTTGTGTCCCCAGGAAGGGGAAGCAGTGGGGAGATGCAGATGCCCCAAAGAGAGATGAAAAGCACACAGATYCCATGTGCAGAGAAGAGAGATTGAAGGGGCATTTGCCTCCTTTTCCTTATTATTTTCAGGAAGAAAAATGCCATAAGGAGGAATGCACAGGAAGCAAGCACAGAGGAGCACAGCACTGAATGGGTCAGCCCTGCCCTCCCAAGGAGATCCATCTCAGGGCATTGCTGAAGGCACAAGAAAGTTTCTTTTGAGTAGGAATTCCACAAACACACAGTTACACCTCCACTGCAAAGTAAGATACTGGCCAGAATCTGAGCTTCACCCCAAAACAAGCCCTGGAGCCCCATCTCCTGCCAGGATCCCAGCACCACACATCCCCCACGGGACCCAGGGGCTGCTGCTGCTGCTGAGAGCAGCACAGGCAGGTTTGGAGMATGTTAATGAGGCATGAGACAGCTGATCTGCATCTCTCCAGCCTTGTTTGGATCAACATAAATTATATACACTGAGTTTATGCTGTTAAGTGTGTGCCTGCACCCACAGGGCTCTGTAACCTCTGTCTCCCCTCAGATTCCCTCAATCCAGCTGGCTGAGAGACAGAGACAAGCTCCCAATGACCTCCAGAATTTGTAGAGTCCACTTTTTAGAGGGTAGGGAAAGCACCTGCCACGGAGATGAATGGCAGGAGTCAAGGGCTCCCAGTGCCTTGTGAGGGAGCTCAGGGGTCACCACGGTGGCTGCTGGCTCAGTGAAGAGCCACTTCTTCACCAGGGGCTGGAATCTTGCACAGCAGCACACACAGAGCATCACAGCCACCTCCAAAGGGGAAAGATTCCCTGTGCTTTCACCTTGCATGAATGCTCACTTCTCATTTTATAGAAAGGATAGAAATAAAAATAATAGATAATGGAAAACAGATACAGACAGATTTTCTTATCAACATTCCAAGCCAGCCACAATGCTGCTGTAAAGACTACAACATCCTGGAGTAAGAATTCTGTAAACCCTCCTCTTCAGCATCYCTCATTTCTCTCTCCAGCTGGACAGGTTTTAGGCTGGCACAGTCCAAGCAGCACCTTTCCCCATCTAATGGGAAGAGCTATAAATCCAGAGCCCTCTTTATTGCAGGAGATCCTTCTCAGAGCTAATAAATGCCTTCCACCTTCGACCCCACTGTGAATATTTTACTGCCATTTAAATCCTTTCTTAGCCCTGATTTTGTTGCTGGCACGGGGTTTAGGCAGCTCTGGATAATCACAGGCAGGTGACGTGCTCTGCTCCCCCTTTTGTTTGCCAGGCTGGCTCCAGCAGCGAGACCCTGTCTCTGTCGTGCCTGATGCAGACAGGTTTCCTGCAAGAGCTTCCCCAGAGATCCCTGCCAGGGCAGCTCATTGCTGCTGCTTCCCCTCCCGGCCGCTCCCTGGGGATGCAGGGCAGCTCTCAGAGCCGGCACGGCTGGCGGGGCGGAATYAAATCCCTGCCTCCAGCAGCCCCTTCCCTGCTATGCCAGAATCAGGTGGAATAACATCTTTTGACTTTGATATCCTTGGCTTTGAGGGTGCCCATGACCAGAGCCATCTGCCTGCTGCAGTCCCTGTTTGCTGTTGTGCAGAACTGGGCACCCCAAGCTCACCCCCAACACCCCCTCCTGACCTCTGAGCTCACTCCCCACTGCCAGAGCCACATTTCCACCCAAATGTGCCATTACAGCCGTGAAGATGGGATGGCAAGGAGGGGGAAAAAATTCAATTCCCCTGAATATTTAATATTAATTGAGGAAGTGGATGGGAAAGTCGGGTACACTCTGCACAAACACTTAATATGCCAGATGGGCTGGAGTAATTCTAAGCAGTGGTTTAGTAAATGTCTTAAGAAGAAAATGAACACAGGCACAGAGCTGCATAAGTGACATCCAATAAATACTTCAATCACYGTGCATTAAAGACCAGAATAAAGGCTATTTACAAAATTTCAGTAGGTAAAAAAACCCACTATGATTTTAATGAGAYACGAGGGCTAATTAGTAACTGGTACTTCACAAGACAGCAATAGCTGATGAAAAAAAAGTAGAAAGCACCCATTTGAAAGCATCACTTCTGTGCAACTGCCTCTTTTTTTTAGAGCATTTTTCCTGAACAGTTTCCACCAGAGAAACTGGCAGGCAGATGGTGTTTACTAACTGCAATGGTGGCRAGGAAAAAGGCAACATTTTGGCCTTCCATCCATGCCCATCCTCAGCATCCTCCTGSCCAGCAAGGACAGGCAGGGACAAAGAGGGAAATTCCCACAKCCCCCTGGGCAAACTCATCCTTTCCACAGCAAAAAGCAAATGTGGACTGACATCTCTAATCTAGAGAYACATTTCTTCTTCTACCCGTGGTAGACAACCTGCTTTTCACAGCCTTCACTTCCTTTGAAGCTCAGAGCAAGAAATGTCATGTGTCAGAGGGCTTAAGTGGGTGCTAAGAAAACCTGTGTTTCCAGACAAATGGGTTTCTTGCCATTTCACATCACTCTCTGCATTCATCTGTGCAAACAGCAGTTGTATCCTCATTACTATTTTGAACCGTGCTGTTGCCATGCTGAAATGTCACTCCATGGCAGTGGCACTGCTCCTTGCTAAAGAGAAGCCACCCTTCACACCACGAGGTGATGCTTATCCTGCTCTTACTTTATAAAAAGCCTCTGAGAGGGAAAAATTATTCCAAAAGGCTCCCATCCATCAGCATCTCTCTCCCAGGTATTTCCCAAAGCAAACACGTGAGCATCCTCTTCTCAGGGGGTTCTGTCCTCACCACACTGAACACTGGGAAGAACTCATGCTCTTCCCTCACCATGGGTCACCCCAGGCTGCTCCAGCATTGCAGAACACCATGGAGGTGTCACTGAAAAACCCCCCAGGGAAACAGCAGGAGACAAAAATCCCAGAAAAACCCTCTGGGAAACAAAGGAGCCACCTAAATGAGGGGAACAAAACCTGCAAAAGCTGTCACTTAGGCAAAKCTGTGATCCAACCCCCTKAGTCACGGCAGMAGAGCCTGGRAAGCAGAGCAGGCTCTGCCTTGGCAGCTCTTCCCTTCTGTCCCATTGACTTCCCAATATCCTGACAAAGCCCTGAGAGATTCACACCCATCCCTCCCACCCTTCTCCCCAGAAACGGGTACTGGCAGCAGGCAAGGCGTGTTTTCACAGGGCTGAATCACTACCTGCATCCTTCCCACACATGCACTGATACCCAGCACATCAGCCAGCCTTCCCCTGATGCTGTGACATGATGCTATGGGAGAGATGTTCCACCAGCCARAGCAGCTGCCCACCCACATCACCCCTCTTTGAACAATGCAGCTTCCAGCTGACAGATGCCTATTATTAATTATTAATTCCAGCGCACAGCAAAGTTATTCAGTGAGCCCCAGGATTTGTGCTGGCGCCGTTAGAAAGGAGTAACAAGGCAGAACTGCAAAGACAAGGGGAAGTTTGAAGGCAGGAAAACATTTGGTTCCAGGGAATGCCCATGGGGTGTCAGCRTTTCTGGGAGTTAAGCAGGGTGGAACATAATCCTTCAAGAAAAGGTTGAAATTACCATCCTGATTAAGTTGCAGCTCACAGAAACCAGCTTATAGCAACARGGCAAGCAGGAGGATTTGAGTATGAAGGACCCCCAGGGAGGGTTTGGGTGTAAAGGTTACACGTCTCTAATCTTCAGTGTCCTCCGTGAAGAAAAGCACAGCAGCACCCAGCTGACAGCAGTCCTGGATCCCCAGCCAGCTGGCATCATCCAAGCTCCAAAATACAGAGGGAAAAATGCTCTGGAGCAGATGGGATCAGAGGAACATGTAACATGATGTTACTCCACTTCTGGAGGCTTTGCTCTTSAGAAGCCTTTTACATTTACTTATAATGGGATAATTTTTGAGTCTACAGCAAATCCATCCTGGGTTGTGTCAAAGTCATACTTTAGGACAAATTCCTTCAAATGGGGACAGTCCTGGCCTTGCTCTGTGTCCATTTGGAGCAAAGCATCTCACCTTGCCTGAGGGCAGGGCTCCAAGGGTCTGCTCAAAGCCTTCACCATCATCATCCCATGCATCACCSTGCCTCGCACGTGGGGATGAGCTCAGCACAGGATGATACATCAGTGCCATTAAAGTCTCATCTCCTTGGATTAATTGGCCTCATGAACTTTGGGAGATTTGCAGAAAACAAATATGACTTCAGCAGAATTAAATCACATCCTTCTGTAGGACATCAGTTGTGGAAAATGCCATCCCAGAGTGTGCAGAGATCCCTCAGCAAGGGACCGCTAGAGATTCTGAGCAGGGATCACTGTGGGGTGTGTAAGCCCCAGTACTGCTTTACAAACTCTTTACTTGGGATATTCTAGCAAGGAGCAGCTCTTCAGTGGCATTCATGATGGGAACACAGAATCAGGAGGAACAGGGGAAGGCAGAAAGGAATAAAGGGAAGGAGAAGTGCTTCAGAGCCGAGCACATTTACCTGTGATGGAAGYAATTAGCACAGGGTTGTGATTATCACAGTGAACACATCAGTGGGATCCTTCCACAAAAGCACTCAAGGGCACACAGGGAAATTTAATAGCAAGTTGCAGAGTGGAGAGAAAAAAACCCAGCAAAGCCCATAGGCTAGGGAAGAACTGCCACAGACCCCAGATATCAAATAAGCCTGTGGAAACAGCATGAAGGGCTCAGTGTAGTAAATCTTGCAGCAAAACACTCACAGCAAGAATGGCAAATAAGATCAAGGAAGAAAAAACCTATTTCAATGCACTTTTTCTGGACCAAATGGACAGGCATTTGAAAAAAAAAAATAAAGCCAGGTGGGTTTTTTTGCATCACCTCGAAGCCTCTGCCACATCTCCCCTTGTCTGGGCACCTGCACTCTGCATGCAAAGCAGGAGCAGTGCTTCTGGCAGAGAGATCTGGCTTGGATTGCCCAGCCCTGTTTGCACAGCCAGAGCTGAGGATGCACTCTGCAGCTGGGGGGAGCTCAGGGCTGCCTTCACCTTCTGCTGCACAGACACACCCTGGAACCACTCCAGTGCTTGTAGGAACTGCTGTGGGTCCCAGGATAGAGCCTTGTTTGGCAGGGAGGGATCCTGAGCCCCATGGGCTTGGCTCTGCCTCTGCCATGGCAAAGAGGGAGAGGAAACAGCACCATGCCTGGGGAATAACACAAAACATCCCCAAGGATACATCCTGCCCCTGCAAGCTGGGCTACGAAGGTGATGGTGCCAACAAGAAATCTGGGAAGTTATTGGGTCACTGGTGACCCCCAGAGTTGGCTTGTCCCAAACCACACATCCTCTCAGCTCCCAGTTTCCTTGGCCAGGCCTAAGAGCAGCCAGAGCACATCATCACCTCCTCCCAGGGCAGTGTGAGTGCATGTCCAACTCCCTTTTCCCAATTTATCCTCCTCCWAGCAGTCAGAATTAATTGACTCCATCGAGCAGCCTCCACAAAGGAGGTTTCCTCTCCCATTCACTGTTTTTAAGAGCAATGAAAGTTGCCATTTATTTGATGGGAAAATAAGTTGGTTTAGCTTCTTCCCCTGTCATTAGTGGGCATCACATTAAGACCACAGCAGATCACTGAGGAGAAGAAGAAACACTTGTGCTAATCAGATTTAAAGAGTTGACAGCACAGCGCCTCAAATCGAGTTAGAGCAGCGAGTAATGGGTGGCACTCACTGCCTGATGGAAAACACCAGCATTCCTCTGGCCACACGATTTTCTCACCACCCAAATGCAAAYTCCCCTCAGCAGCACCACAAATTCCTGCACAGGTCCGTGAGAGTTTGGATTAAATAAGAGTTAACATCAAAGCATGAGCTGGCAGCGAGCACAGGTCACCCCTGAGTGACAGGAGGGGTCTGCAGTGCTGCCAAGGCCAGAGCTTGTGCCCTGCAAGCAGAGCCAGGGAAAGGAGGGGCGAGAGAGCAGGGAGTGAAAACATTTAATGAGGGTTCAAATTTCCCCACAATTGTAGCTCTCTGCCCTCCCCACACCTCAGGCACCTCCCTGGGGATGAATCTCTGCTCTTCGTAATGAAGGTGGGAGCAAGCAGAGCATCAGCTCTGCTCTCAGCAATGCCCCAGCCCCGAGGCCCCCCAGCACCCCAGACACACTGCTGTGCCCTTGGGAAGCAAAGGACAGCAGCAGCCTCAGCCCCTCACGGTAACCAAAGCCCAGGGATAAATCAAGGCACTGCTTACCCGCCCATGGAACAGCACTAATGAGGTGGGGGAAATGCAGATGGAAAAGCAAAGCAGTCTTAAGAGATCAAGAGCTGCCTGAGCCTTTGCACAAATCCAGGATGTTTGCAAAGTCCAGCATCAACTTGATGAACTGAGGTCTGTGAAATAAGGGGGGAAAAAAAGCTCCTGCCTCAAGCCTTTGTTATTTCATACACTCCCTTATCATCCATTCTTGCCTGCCTCCTTCCCAAAGCAGCTCCCAGTTACTCACCCAGGCCACCCAGCCCTCTCCCTTCAGTCTCTCTGGGCCAGCCCTGCCTGSTGCTGCCCAAYAACACCTTTTAATGCAGCAGGGAARGCCAGAAYGAGCCCCTGGCACTGGAAACTGAAGTGGAACTAAGAAGAAGCCAGAAACAAGACAGCTTTTAATTGCTAGGGCAACTTCCACATTTAACAAGGTGTTTTAGGGCTTTGCTGCCATACATCATTCAGTCCTGAAGTGAAGATGCAGCATATGCAGGAGCTGAGGCAGAACTGTGGGCTTGCAGAATTAGGGGGAATACTTTCCACCTCGTCGGAGGTCGGAGTAAATAACCACAGTGATCCAGCTCAGGCAGGGAGCTCCCCATGGCAACCAAATCTCTCAGAGCACACAACTCCATGAAATTAAACCAGAGCAAGGGTTCCCAAACAGAAATGCTTTAATCTGGTGCAATTTAACACCAGCTGCCCTCCCATGTATATCTGCAGCCTGCACGTGTAACTCCCAGCACTGATCTGCCACYCTCCATAGATCAGAGCGCAGCAGAGGAAGCACAAAGCCCCACACAACCCACCCTGGCTTGCAGACTGCACATCATAAAAGCTAAAAGATGTGGCCAGATGCATCCAGCATCCTGAATAAAGCCAGACACGCAATATGGGGCTTGCTTTCCAATAGGGAAGGTACCAGGAGCAYAAAGAAGCACACAGGTACCCCAGGGCAGCTGCCTGGGAGGGCAGGTGAGGCTGTCTTGGCTGGTGAAGCCCAACTCAGCTCTCTCCAGAGCTGCCAGATCTTGGAGCACCTTCCAGTGCCTAAAGGGGCTCCAAAAGAACTGCAGAGGGAGTTTGGACACGGGCTTTTAGTGACAGGACAACAGGGAATCCCTTCACACTGCCAGAGGGCAGGGTTAGATGGGGTACTGGGAAGGAATTCTTCCCTGTGAGGGTGGTGATTTGTCCAGTTAATTCTTCATGTATCCTCCCAGTCACTTGGGGACACGAGATTTGCCCAGTTCAGCTCAGTAATATAATTTCCTTTGTTTCCTCTATCCAGGGCCTGCAAGTACATTTTATACATTAACCTGAAACTTTCAGCAGCACAATTAATTCAGCAGGCAAGGCTATTCATAGGGCAGCTCTTACTGAAAGATTTGCAATATGAGCTAATAAAATAAACAACAACATATGGGCTTGCAGGGTGGATCAGCAGAATGTAATTGAGTGGACTGGAAACTGGCCAGGATAGTAAAATTAATTATTCTATTTTCTTTTGATGACCAGGGGTGGTCTGGGCTTTGCATCCAACCAGCTCCAGGTATAAGGTAAGGGACAATCCCCACTTGCTTTGAGAGCACAGTGAGCACAGCTGACAAGGGGAATGGCACCAAACAGGATAAAGGGCAGGATTAAATTAGAGAGAAATTCTTCCCCTGTGAGRGTGGGGAGGCCCTGGCACAGGGTGCCCAGAGAAGCTGTGGCTGCTCCATCCCTGGAAATGTTCAAGGCCAGGGTGGACAGGACTTGGAGCAACCTGGGCTAGTGGAAGGTGTCCCTGCCCATGGCAGAAGGGTGGGAAAGATGAGCTTTTAGGTCCTTTCCAATCCAAACCATTCTGGGATTGTGGCTCAGCACAAGCAAAGGACCCCACTGAGCACAGAGGCTGAGCTTTACTCAGCCAGCTGCCCACATGAAGGAAAAAAAATCTCTCCTGGGGTTGATTAGTCCYTAGAAGACCTTCCCCTTCCAACATCCCTCCATGAGCCCCACTTTCCCTGGAACATGCTGCAGCACATTTCCTCCAGCCTTTTCCCCTTYCCTCCATCACCCTGCACAGCCAACTCTGCCCAGAGCTCCATCCTGACCCAAAACATTCCCCACTTCTCCCAGCCTTCCTCTGATCAGCCACAGTAATTGCATCAGATTGTCCTGGGAGSAGGGAGGGAGAAGCAAACTGCCCAAGCTGCATCTCAGGAGGCCAAAATGCCCAGAAACAGCTGCTTCTGTGGGAAATAAACAGCTGGGAAGAGCAGTGAGGTCATGATGAAAGCCAGAGCCAGGGAAAGCAAAGCTCTCCTTGACTTCTTCTGCCTCTAGAGAGCATTGTTGCATTTTCTTCCCAGCAAGAGACRGGAACAGAAGCATCTCCAGGCAGAGAACTTAAAACTGCTGCAGTGGTACATGGCAATCTCACATTAACCCCCTGAATATCTCTGCTGTGAGCTGTGAGGATGAGCAAAGCCTTGCAGAGGAGGGCACTGGAGTTTTGGATGCAGCCTGCCTTCCATCAGGTGCTCTTTGCTGCCTCACAGCAGAATTGATGAGGAAGGGGCACRTCCTTTCTCAGAGATGTGAAACAGCCCCTCAGCACCCCAGGCCTGGGCACAGAACCCTGGGGAAGCTCTGCAGTGGCTGGCAGAGAGAGGAGGAGGAAGGAAAGCCCTTTCATGCACACGCAATGCTCACAAGGCTCTGTGTGCTCACAGCCCTTGCACAGCCCCGGGCGAGACTGAGGATGACTCCAGCGGGGTTGCTCACCCTCTGCTCGTGTCCCAGAGCCTGGCTGCCCATTCCCATCCCCTGCCCAGCCCTGTCCGTGCCCTGCCTGCAGCACCAAGCCTCCTGCACCTTCTCCTCGGGACACAACAGCCACCTCTCCCTTCCCCTTGCGCTTCCCCATCCAGCCATTCCTCATACCTCCACCGTCTGCTCCCTGCTAAGCCGAATTCATTATCCAAAATCAATTAAAAAATATTTTTGAGTGAGCGTCGCTGCTGTTCTGGAGAGAGGGAGGTTATTACGGGTCCAATTTGCTGTGGGTGGAACAATTACTTTCTCCCACACGGCGTGAGTCAGGCTGCAGCTCCCCAGGCTCGGACTGCGGGGGCGCGGAGGTGTCTGGTGGGAGCTGCAGGGTGATCTGCTCAAGCTGATGGGCTGATAAGAGGGCAGCAGAAATTTGTGGGAACGCTCTGTAACGAGCTGAATTCGGCCGTTCTGGCAGAGCGTTTATCCCAGCGTTATCTCCTTCACACCGGGAGCGGGTCAGAGCTTCCCCTGCAGGGCAGGAGAGGGGAGTGATGGAGCAGGACCMGAGCAGGGACAGGGTGGGACCGGAGGGACAAGGGCAAGGGGAGGCATGTGAAGGGCAAAGCAAAACCGCTGCTTTGTACCAGCTCAGCTTCTGCAAAGGCATTTAGAATACTCCCATCTGCAGATCCAGCGTGTCTCGGGGGAGGACAAGAGCTTCAGCTTCTCCAGGTCACAGCCACCTGGATGGATCAGAGGCAAGCAGAGCTAACCCAGGCTTTGCACTCACAGCTGGCTACCTGTGAGCACAAACTGCCTGACTCTGCACTTGGAACAGAGTTCAGGAAAGCTGCAGCAGCTCAGCTGGCTGGGAAATGTCTGTGCCAAGTTCAAAGCTGCTCCCCAAACTGAGCCCCCTGAACGCTGCACCCCGGGTTCCTTCCCAATGTGCCTCACACAGGGCAGCCCCCACTCTCATTCAATTGTTGGAACTCAGGGCAGAGGTTTGGGGTCATCTCTCCCTCAGCCTCTCTCCCTGCCACCCTGCAGGGAAAACAAACTGGGATCCTTTGGGCAGAGTGTGCTGGCTCAAAGAGCATCTCCCTTGGACTGCACTGCTCCAGGCAAGGGGCTGAGCCCAACCTCACACCATTTCTATAGCACTGGGAGCAACTTCTTCCCCTGAAAGGAATAAGCATCCTCCAAAAACCCTGTGGGGCTTCAGGGAGTGGAAATTACTTGGAGAACATCTGACTGACTCCTCTTCTGCRGTTAAATTTCAGAGAGCATCTTCCCAGCCCCTGGAGAGGAGTGACCTGCAGTGAGCAGGAAATGAAAATCGACTCCCCAGAACCTTYGGACACTTGGAAAATACTCAGCTCAAATTCAGTTTTTTAATCCACAAAGTGGGTTMATGACCTTGGCATCCTCCAAGGTGAGAGGAGGGTCCCCAGGGTGTGCTGCCCATCAGAGGGGGTGGGTGCCAGSATGGGAGAGCAAACAGCTCTGCCAGGAGCTGGCCAGACCCACAGGAGGAAACCGAGCTGGCAGCTGGGCAGGAGATGGGACATCAAGTACCTCTCAGAGGTGGCAGAGTGAATCTCAASGTGGAGTGTGTGCTTTTCCCAGGCCACAGGAAATTGTGCCATTGGGCACAGTGAGGCTGGAAGGGCACCAGGAAGCTGAGCTCTCCTTCTCTGGAGCTGGGAGCTGTCAGTCCATCCAGCAAATGAGCATCCAGGAGCCTGGGTGTCCCTCTGATGGGCTGACAGCACCCTGTGGCCAGGACACCTGTGAGACTTTGCTGGGGCTTTCCTGCCCCACTCACTCTGGGCACTGCACACCCTGTTCATGGCCCTGCTCCAGGCAGATCCCAGCAGGCAGCAAAGGGCTCTGATGTGAACAAAAACTCCCAGCATCTCCCCTGCAGAGCTGCAAACACAAGCAAGGCCTTCCAACACCCTCCAGGAATKACATCAGGGCATTCCTATGCTTTTCCATGCTGCATTAGGAGCAGGGATGTGGGACATGAAGGGACAGTGGTCTTGCACAAGCCATCCCAGCCACACAGCTCACCCGCTCCTGAAGGCATTAACTGTTCCTTGCTCTGCCCTCAAAATGAAAGTGCCCTCAGTGGCACTGGAAAGGCTCTGGAAAACCTATAAACTTGTCAGAAGGAGACAGGCKGTGAGTCAGAGACCTCTCAGGAGGGAGGCAGGGGGATGGACAGTGCCAGCAGYGACACAGAGATCCTGCTAGCCAAGGTCTGGCATAGCAGAGGGCTGACAACAGCAGAGCAACCCCCAGACCCAAATCCATGGGGATTCTACCACCATTTCCCAAAATCCATGCTCACAGTGGGCCATCATGCAGAGACACTTGACCCTGCAGAACAGCTTCAAAAAAAAAAAAATCCCCCTTTTTGGGGGGAGCCCATCACCTCAGCAGGCACCCCACACCCAGCTCAGGGGATGCAAAGGGGGGATTTTGTGCCTTATGAATAAAGGAAGCCAGAAAATCAGCCTAGACTACAAACCACCTGGCCAGGCACTAAAAAAGGGTTATTGTCAGCCAGAAAGTGGAAGCCATTTCCCTTGTCAAGCTGCTTTCTGGTCAGTATTCAAAGCCCCACGGCCCCTGTGGGTAGAACAGAAGTCGGAGAGCGAAGCCTTTGTCCTGTGGAAGCTCCTTTGGAAGCTGGGCTCAGCGGGACAGCCTTCCCCAGCACTCACAAGGTTTTGGCAGGAGCTCGGTTTTCACACCCACTCAAGCAAAAGTGTATTTTCTAGCAAAGGAAAGTATGTCAGGGCATTGATTTCTTGGGCAACTGCACCGCAGAATGGAGGGAGCTAAACTCAGTGATGCATTAGGCTGTTGGCTGCAAACCAAACACCTAGTAAAAATGCCTTCAAACCAACTCTTTTTTTGTGTTTTTTTTCTAGTGCATTTGGAGAACAGCCTGCCTGCTCTAAGGCCTTCCCTTCTGTTCTTGACTTCCCCATCCAAACAAGAGGGTGGTGTCACTCGGGCTCCCTCAGCATCTGCTCCTGCGGGGATGCTTCCACTGAAAATCAGGCAAATAGGAGAGTAAAAACCAAAACTAYATGAGCCGTTGGGAGAATGGTATTCACAACCAGTGGGGAGGAGGAAATGATCCCCAGAGATACAGCCTGGCTTGCCCAGCATGCAGAGGAGAGAGGACATCAGCGTCCCATCAGTGAGAGAGCCTGAGCTGCAGGAACGGGCGGATGCACCAGGACGGGTCTTCCTCTTCCTCCTCCTCCTCCTCCTGCTGGCCAAGGGCTCCACAGCCGGCAGGGGCTCACACCGTGGTCACTCACGGGCTGATGACCACAAGCCCCTGTGCCCCCCTGCCCAGGAGCCCCGCACGGCAGCCCGGCAGCCCCGAGCGCTGCAGAAGGCGGCAGACAAAGGCTGCTGACACCTTTGTCCAGAAGGGTTTCTGAGCCGGCTCTCAGCAGCAGCTCCGTGAATATCCAAAGAGGATAACGTCAGCCCTGGCTCGGGGAAGCGGCGGAGGATCAATAGGGAGGCAGAGCATTCAATCACCTGCGGCAAAGAGGCGGCTCCCCCTCCCTCGGTGGGGACAGAGTCCTGCTAAGGACAGCAGCCCCCCTTCCACAGGAACAACACCCCGGCCTTCCTTTCACACAGCGTTTAATTGGCCATGCGGGGCTCTGCTGTGACTCCGGGGGAGGAGGATGCTTGCCTGCATTCTGAGCAGGAGCGCCGGGCACAGCAAACGTCTGAAGCCTCCCCCAAATTTTTCCCTCTTGTGTTTCCTGTAGCTGACGATATCCTGGGATTTCAGATGCCTTGATGATGATCCTGGTGAGTTTTTTTCCTCCTGGCCTCCAAGCCCTCTCAGCAGGTTTGGCCAGATGGAGACAGGAGAAGGATTGGCAGTGCTTCTCCATCYATGCCACTTTGGTTTGGAAATGCTGAAAAACAGGAAGCAATTGGCTGGAGAGATTTGGCCACCACAGGCTCCATCTGCAAGCAGAGGCGCCCAACGTGCACCCACACACCCAAGGAAGGCGTGGGCAGGTCCCCTTTAGTGCCCCACCCTCAGCCATCCTGCTCTATAAACCCAACCCAACTGCAGCCAGCAGACTCGCTGAGATAAAGGAAGGTTTATACTGTTTAACAGGGAACATTTATTCCCTGAAAGGGCTGTCCAGGACTGGAATGGGCTGCCCAGGGCTGTGGTGAAGTCACCATCCCTGGAGAGATTTAAAAGATRTGTAGATGTGGCACTTGGGGACATGGTTTAGCGCTGGCCTTGKCAGTGCTGCGGTGAACTGAAAAAATCTCAGAGGGTTTTTCCAGCTTTAAAAAATTCCGTGGTTCTGTCAGAGGTCCCAGAGGATTTGCCCAACTCCTAATTGTATCCTTGAACATCTCAGCCACCCTCCAACCTCACAATCAGATGATGGCTGCATGGTCCACACAGACCTTGCCCATCACTGCCCTCCTCCAGCTTCTGACCCTCCCCAGCTCCTCTCCCAAAATCCCAGCACAGCCCAACACCCCTGGCTTGCTCRCACACACAGAGGAAACCACTTTACTGAAAGGATAAAAGGAAGGTTCTTTAGGCATCACTGGAGAACCTTTCCAACAGGGAGCACTGGTATAGATGYTTTAAGACAGTTGTAATTTCTTTAGAGTATTTCTCCAAGCATAAATTATTCACAAAGAATAAGAGATTAACCCATGTGGGGGGAAAAAAAAAATGAGAAGAGGCCATTGGGATCAGGCCAGCAGCTTTTTCCTGTAATGCTTTTGCCACGTGCAATATTCCTGCTTCCTCTGTGAAAGAATATAGCAATTATTTATGTTGGTTTAATGGAAAGGGGCTTTGTCACACGAAATAACACATGAGCAGGTCGTGAAGCAGAGAATAATGAACAGGAAATAATGCTGTACCCCTGGATAAACAGGGCAGTAGGAAGGGGGGAACCCACCCACCAYGGCAATAATAAAGAAATCATCATCATCACAGAACCAGCCCAGCCAATTTTTATTCCATTTCCATGCTACCACTACGAACATTTAAATTCTGTTGCCATTT
Organism: Alauda arvensis; assembly: GCA_902810485.1. NCBI lineage: Eukaryota > Metazoa > Chordata > Aves > Passeriformes > Alaudidae > Alauda > Alauda arvensis. Next base: position 2,636,201 of record CADDXX010000061.1, read on the forward strand.
TTAGAGAGGAAAACATATTTCAGTAATGTTTGTTGGAAATATCATTAGGATAACAGTCACCCCCGCAATGTTTTATTGCAGGCAGTTACTTCCATGCTGCCATTTGCAGAGATTACTCCCCAAATTACTTCTAAACATCCAAATTGCAAAGGGAAGGAGTTAGTCTAGCACTGGGATTGATTGCTGTAGTTTCTCTTGCAAGACTAATAAGAATGTATCTATCTCTTCTGCAGYGCTTTGTTTAAAGTGGCTGTGGAGCATTTGGTGAAGGGGGGGAAGTGCTTCTCCAAGGCAGCAGAGCTGCCTGCAAAGCTGTGACCCATCACCCTCTCCAGTGGAGCCGAGCACATCAAAGCAAATCAGAAGGACARGTCACTAATCTGCTCTTAAAAATCTCATTTCCCGGGCATAACTGTGCTTGGAAGGTTGGAAAAACACCCAAAAAAATAAAATTTACCGAAGACAGTTGAAGAGTGCATCTCACAGCAGTGTTAGAAAACAAACACCTGGGATTAAGGCTTCTTTAATCAACATTTGCTGCAGGTTTAATAACGTGTATTAAAAGCAGGCAGGCAAATGGTGTTTGGGAAACGACAGGAAAATAAAGTAGATAAATGTACTAATTGCAGCTTATCTGACAGCTCTGTGTTCTCCTCCACAGCTGAGACTCCAGCTCGAGTATTTATACATCAGGCAGGATTGATTCCCTGGGATCAAGCAAGACTCAGGGCAGGGTGACAGCAGCTGATAGATGGGCACGGTGTCTCACCAAACCCTGGCAGATTGCWTTGTCCAGGTACTGCAAATTGAAAAAGGAGGCATTTTGCAGCTGACAGCAGCTGTTTGCAGCAGGGGAGACTTGATCTGCCTGCTTTTACAACACATTTGAGCAGGGCTGTTTTACACTCTGCAGCAGCGAGAGGTTTTATGTGCATTTGTGTGTTTAGGTGTGCTCCACCCTCCTGGGGAGCTCCCACCCAAATAATCTGTACATAAAAAAAAAGAGGCCCCTGGAAATCTGTGTCTAAGCCACAGGTCATGAAGAAGAAAAGAGATCAAAATGGAGAATATCAGTGGGGCTGATGGGTCCCATGGAGCTCAGGAGGCTCAGCTCTCCCTTGTGAGGGCAAGTGGCAAAGTCCATCCAGCTCATCCCAGCAGTGACCATTGCCCCAGGGTCTGGGGACACACACCCCGAGCTTTTAAAGATCCAGWGTCACATCTTCACTCATCCAGAGCTCCCCTTGTCATGGGTTCAGAGATCACAACCCTCCAGCTCAGTTTTGTCCATGGCTCAATCAATCCCATCCTTACTGAGCCAGGAGAGGTCTGACCAAAGCCTSTGTCCTTGCAGCAGCCATCGTGGGTTTTGGCTTTCCTGCCCGGTTTCCCACTGAGCAGCACATCTGAAGGGGCTTGCTAAAACCTTCCCTTCCATTTGGTGCTTGTGCAAAGAAACAGCCAAATCTGGGGTGGCCTCGGCCGGTTTTGCAACTTGAAGGGAGGGCCTTGAGGGGGGGACTTTTCCTGAGGCAAATCCCAGGCAGATAGCATCTCCCCCCGACCGCAGGAACCAGCTCCCCGTTGTTCTGTGCAACCACAGCATCTGCAGCCCCTTGTGCACGGCCATCAATCACGGCAGACGTGGTGGCAGGGCCCTGGCAGGGAGCAGGGTGTCARAGTTCCCCAGCTCACGCATTTCCGCACAGGGCAGGGTTTAACGAGGGGAAAAGCACCCATTGGAATCACCAGCAGCAGCCAAAGAGCTGACCCAGCGATTCAAAGAGAAGCTTTTTTTTTTTTTTATTTATTCTTTCTTTCTTTCTTTCTTCGGGAGAGAAAAGTGTGCAGAAAGAATTGTTCCCAACGCTCATCACTGACAAATTCTTCGTGGGTGCTTCCATGGGTGCTGATAGARAGAAGAGAAAAATGCGGGACTGAAATTAATTTGCTCCTCTGGGCTTTGGGCTGAGCTTGACAGTGGATTTCCTCCCCCTGAGAGGCACACTCAGAGGTTAATTCTGTCCCTCTGCTCCTCACGGAGTGCAGTTGTTACAAACACACCCTCCYGAGCTACCTTAACCCAGGAGAAACCTCACAACAGGCCAGCCTTTCCTCTGAGTGATTTCCCCTGTAACTTGTGCCAGTGTTCCCAAAAAGAATCCTCCCAGCCGGCTCCAGAGCCAGTTTTGGAGAGAACAGCATCCTTCTGCACTCCTGCTTCGCTTCCTGAGCCCGGAGCAGGGTCCCACCCACTCCCCTGGGAGCAGCAGCCCGAGCACATCGGGTAACTCTGGGCACTGCCAAAGCTCTGAGCGCATCACCCGCAGCTTTTGGCTGTTTCCACCCTCTGAATTAACCAGGAGAATTGCTGTGCTCCCCACTGACACCCTTCTGCCCYTAAAGGCACAGGGGGGCTGTGCTGGGGGGCTGCAGGACCCAGAGGGGCAGTGGGATGTGTGCCATGGCTGAGGCCACACGGGTCCCTSTGCACACCTGGGACTGACCAGTGCCAAACACAGCCTGCAGAGCTGGCACAGCTTGGTTGGTTGGTCCTCCACGAACTGGAGCATGGAGCATTCCAGCCCTGCCAGCCCCACCGTGCTGCTTCCACCAAGGCACGGAGAGGAGACCAGGCCCTGCTGGGCTGAGATTCAGCTCTTCCCCTGGGAAACTGCCCCCCGTTTTTAGCATTGCTGATTTCATTGTCTGTGCAAAGCAATGTCAAATGTGATTAATCACAGCCCTGTGTCCACTCGTGCATGCAGTGCTGCAGAGGCAGGGATGATCCCAACAGAGCAGCCCAGGTGGACTCCCTGGAGCCTTCCTGGCCTCCCAAGGATTCTCCATGCCCCTGTAGACTGAGGATTTTTCTGATTTTCCAGCCAAGAAACCCCCTCCTTAGTGARCCTGCTGTCACAGCCACACTGGGGCAAACAAGGGATGGGGCTGTGGGGACTCAGGGATGGGGAATTATCAGGCTGGACCCATGTGCTGCAGGCTGAGTGTGTGGCACACATGGATCAAGGCTTCCCAAGAATGCACCAGGCTCTTCCTAAGATCCTTCTGGGTACCTGAGATGCATTGGGACCCCTCCCTTTCCAYAGCCTGTCCTAGGCAGTTTGTGAAGGGGGTTCCAGCCTGCTCTGCTGCACAGGGGATTTGGAGCCCTTACGGCACCCCTGCCTCTCTGGCTGCTGTATCCAGCCCATGCTCGTGGTTTGCATAAAAGCAAAGCTCAGCCCTTGCATGGCTTTGCAGGGAGTCTCCCTTTCCCAGCCACCACGCTTCCCAAATGCCAGCACCCAGCCCTGCTCCACAGCCCTGCCTGCTCCCCAAAACCAGTTCCCTCTGCTCAGCCGCCTGGGCTCTCCAGCCGGGTTCCTGGTGAGAAGGGGAGAAACCCGTTCTCCCAGGCTGTGATTCTCAACCCAGAATGATTTTCATTAGCTCTGTCCCCAAGGCACAGAGGGGGACAGGCCACACAGGCGCTGAGCAGCCCCGAGCTTGTTGGAGGCAGAAGAAAAYGAGGCAGAGCTTTGCTAGCAAAGTTAATTTGAAGCAAGCGGCAGCTGGCGGAGCAGCCAGGAGAGCCTGTCCCACAGCAAGAGCCAGCATTTTCCAGGGACACCACAGAGCTGGGATTCTAGCAGGGATGGGACAGCAAAGGGCTTAGGCAAAATTTTTGGGCACAATTAATTCAGGAGCGTTGCAGGCACAAGGAGATGGGCTCTGGAGCTGGGGATGTGCCCTCACTCACATGTGCAGCCCAGCCCCAGGCAGGAACATGGGCTGGGGGACACCAGGAGAGCCCCAGGGGTGGTTTGTGGGAAGCTTGAGCCCTCCTGCAGGCAGCAGAAAGTGGCATCTAACACGGGTCACTGCAGTTGTGCCCCGTGTGCATCCTCCCTCCAGCCTCTGGCTGCTCTCATTTTATGCCAAATTAATGGAGTTTTGTTATTTTGTGCAATACAATGGCTGCAATAAAGATGCAGTTATTCCAGATGGAACTTGCACTCAGGAAAAAAACTGTATTCAGGACTGGTGAAACACATCTTACCAGGAGTGGATGGACATGGAGCATGGAGTGGGGCTGAAAAGCCAGGAGAGTGGTCAGACTCGTGTCTGGACACAGCTGTGGCAGGCTGGGCTCTGTCAGACAGGACAGATGTGAACAGCACCTGGAAAATCCTCCCAGTTGGGTTAAACAGGCAGGAAAAGCTTCCCAGAGCCACACACAAAGGGCTGGGAAATCAGAGCAGGGATAGAGTATCAACATGGGTTTGATATCATCTCCAGCACAGGAGAGACAGATGGAGGGTTTGGATCTGCCAGGACAAAGCAAAGATGCTGGGCATGCAGGCAAGGGRAGGGAATGCCTGGGGATGTATCTGGCTTCCAGCAGGATCCACACAGTCAAATGCATCTTTGCAGCATCCCTCCTGCCTTCTCCAGCTCTGTTTCCTGGCTCTCCTCTCCGGGCAGGAATCCACCCTCGCCCCAGGCAGGTAAAACACCTGGCACCGTGCTCACTGCACACGGGGGAAGGCTCCATCACAGGCCAAGGGAAAGCAGAGCAGCCCATCAGCCACCCCCGCTTGCAACASCACCAGGACAAAGCCCAAATTACCTGGTTCATTCCAGCTTTTCCCCACAGGCAGTTCCAGCATGCCAAGGAAATCCCAGAGGCTGCTGCAACTGGCTCAAAACCACCAGCCCTGTCAGCTGGTTTGAATTTTCCTTGTGTTTGCAAAGGCAGAAAAAAAAATAGATTAAATGGCCTTTTAATCCTTATTCAGCGTTGCTCTGAAGGCTTTTCCAGCTAAACTAAAAYGTATCAGTGATGCCTTGCTGTTTGCATTAACAGCCCGAGGGGAGTTAAAGCTGGCTCACACTGTGTCAAATGCCCCAGAGAGCTCAGCGAGGGCAGCCAGGCTCTGTGCACAGCCAGGAGCTCCCACAGCCCTTYCCTGGTTGATCCCCATGCCACAGACACTGTGCCCAGCTGCAGAGCCTGTGCCACCCACCCAGCACCACTCCTGGCCCAGGGGTGCTGCCCACACTGGGGATGGAGCTGGAGAGGGTTTTTGACAAGGACATGGAGTGACAGGAGGAGGSGTTATGGCACCAAACTGGCACAGGGCAGGGTTAGGTTTGATATAAGGAAGAAATTATTTCCTGTGAGGRTGGTGAGRCCCTGGCACAGATTGCYCAGAGAAGCTGTGGCTGCCCCATCCCTGGCAGTGTCCAAGGCCAGGCTGGACAGGGCTTGGAGCACCCTGGGATGGTGGAAGGTGTCCCTGCCCATGGCAGGGGTGTGGAACAGSAGGAGTTTTRAGGTCYCTCCCAACCCAAACCATTCTGTGAGTCTCTGATGAGGCTGCAGATATCAGGACTGCTCCCAGCTCCTGCATGGCCCTGCCTTCCCTCAGGAGCATGGGATGAGTACATGGCAAAGGGCAAAGGGTCTCAAAACTGGCAGCAGGGGTGAGCTGGGGGCTGCAGGGGATGGATCAGCTCCACCTGCATCATGAGGAGGTGGCAGGAAATCCCCCAGCAGCACAGTCCATCCTCCCTTCACACCCCATCACCTCAGTGCTGCCAGAAACAGGGCAGAGCATCCCAGTGCCAATTAACTGCCTAGGAAGGGTTAATGTATTTGTGCAAAGCACAGCATGATCAGAGCTCCTTTTGCCTTCCCTCCTGACCCAGCATCATGGAAGGACCTGTGGCTGGCCTCTGCACCCAGGGACGTGAAATCCTCCTAAACTGCAGCAGGTCAACAGCACTCACCAAACTCAGATTACTCAGCATCTTTATGCCAGCTGGTCTCTGTCTCTCCCCTTTTCCTCTCGTGGTTTGTCAGGTTTAATTAAAATTCCTATACTCAGCTGGTTATTTCACTCAGGCTATTATCTGCAGTGTGCTCTGCTGCCTGCCTCCAGCTCATCTCATTAGGAATCCACCTCTTGGTGAATGGAGCCATATTTAGGAGGCAATCCATGGCCAGTGTTTGAGTGTGAGTAGTTCTGTTGACCCATCCCCTTGACAAGAGAGATGCCCAAGGACCTGTTCTCGGTGTTCCTGCTACTCATCTAATTCCAGGGAAATGATGATTTGGTTCACAGCAGGAAATTACAGCCAGGGAAGAGGAGGAGGTGGGGGTGAGCCTGCCCTGCCCCAGCACTTGTGGCTGTCAGATTGCAGGTCAGACTGCCCAGCACACCACGGGGACCCACATGTGCCCACCCTGAGCACACCAAGAGYGTGGGTCTGTGTTTTAACCATCCTGAAGCCAACAAACTCCTGCAGAGCTTTCTCCCTTCCTCCCTCGCTGGGAAATCAGGTCTCACAGGGAGGTGACATTTGACTGCCTTCTCTGGTCTCACACATCAAACCTCACTGGGTTCCTCATGGAAGCAGGACTGGGCATGGTCTGCAGGGGAAGGGAGGGAAATGGAGAAAAAGAGCCACAAACTTTCAGAGGAACAACCCCTGGGAAAAAAAGCAAACAGAGAGGCTGAGTCAGCTCCCATGGCCATGGGCAGCYCTTCCTCCTGGGTGTGTGAGGCAGCACAGTGCTGTCATGGGGCTGGGGACAGGCACAAGGYCACCCAGCCTTGCAGGCCACCAGCCCCCAGCTCCTGGAGGTGTTCAGCAGCTCATGTGTCTCCTTGAGCACACCCAAAGGGAGCCTTTCCCACGGATCTTAGCTCATGATTTTTTCCCCAATGTTTTTAGCTCAGCCACAGAACAAGGAAACCTGTCCTTCACTCAACCCTGCTCTGCTGGTGAAGAGTTCAAAAAAAAAAAAAAAACCAAAAAAAAAAAAAAAAAAAAACTCTCAAATGCAGACTCCATCACTGAGGGGATCTGTGTTGGGTTGGCAAAGGCAGGGAGAGATGGACCAGCAGTGAAGCAGCAAAGATGGCAAAAGAAAAGCACCAAAGCACAGCAGCCCTGGAGATGCAAAGCCAGGAGACTGTCACAGCCATGGGCTTCAAAGGGCTGGTCCCAAGTCCCCAGGACACCAGCCCTGTCCTGCTGAGGGCAATGGACCAGCACAAACAGAAGCCTCAGGCCAAGCACTGGACATGAAGCACTTTTCAGGCCCTAATTGAAGCTTGAACCCAGGATTCAGATGTTCCAGGTATAAAGCAGTGAAGAAACACAAGAGCCTTCCTCCTCTTCCTCTTCCACCTCATTGTCCTCAAAGGAATGCATGTTCCAGCAGGCTCCTTTGGTGCCCATCCCACCCTCTGAGGCAGCCCCAGCCCCACTGCAGCCCCCTCCCCTGCCTCTCCACACACCCTCCACTCCCAGCAGCAGCCGCTCGCTCCTTTTGGCCAATGCCTGCTGATTCCCACCCCGTACATTCCCTTCCATTTAGAGATATTGTCAGTTGAGAATCAGGGCTCAGATGTTTATTATTTCTAATGTAATCCCAAGCCAAAATAGGAGGCAGGGTGTTTAGTCTTTCCCTGGGCTCTCAGTGCTGAAGAATGGCAGCTGAGCCAGCAGCCGGCGTTCCCCATCGCGCCGCCTTCCCCACGGACAGATGGCAAACCCTTAACTCTTCCAGCAGCTCCCAGATATTTTTACTGTCTGTTGCTTTTTCGCCTCCGTTTATTTTTCAAGCTGAAATGAGCGGAGTGATGGGAAAAAAAAAAAAGAAATCTCCTGCTGAGCGTTGCATCAGAGAGCAGATTCCCATAAGGATTAATTTCAGTGGAAACAGCGAGGCCTCCGTTTCTTTGGCAGGGTGAACACAGCRAGGGCTGAGCCCTGCATGGCCCAGCACAGCAAAGCAAAGCTGCTTTCTGTGCTGGGCACCCGAGGAGCCTCCTTTGGCCTTTTCAGTGGAGAAAAGGTAAATGTGGCAACACCATCGGAGCACCTCGTTGGTTCAGATAATAATTAAAGGTATTTCAAGCACAGAGCCAAGAAAGCTCCGTCCAAGCTGCTTGGGGCTTGTTTGAGTCAGTTTGGCACTGAAGTGGGAAAGTGGGTGACTCCAGGCAGGCAGAACTGACCTGAGGAGTGCATCAGTACCTGCCCACTCTGTGGTGCCCTTCCCTTTCCAGAGCAGACCCACAGCACTCCTCCAGGCCAGCTCTGTGGGAACATTATGGGGATTAGGGAACATTAAGGGGATTTCCCATTCAGGGCTTTTACTGACTTCGGGGGTGGCATCATGTGATCTAAAGTCAAGCTCTTCAAAATTAGGATTGCATCACCAATTTTTGTCTCCCAGCAGCTGTGCTCTCTGCTGCAAAGCAAACTGCCCAGAGCCCAGCAATTGTTTTTAACCCCAGGTAGGCCATGGCCATTGGACAAAACAAAACACCTGACAAAGCTTTTGYCGTGCTATAGATAAAACCCAGTGAAGACAGAGCAAAAGTGAAGAAATYTCAGCTGGGAGGATTTGGGGAATGAAGAAAGAACACAGCTAGGCAGTGGTGAGGTTCTCTTACTATTTCCATCCTTAAATCTTAAAGAAATCAATAAAATCGTCCTGRACAGAACCTTTCCCCATAAGAAAGGATCACAGCAAGGGGTGTAAGTGTGCCTCTTCTGCGGCCATTAAAACCATCCCTGATGTGGATGGCTCATCCTGATGGCTCATCTGAGCAGGGCAGCTCCTGTGAGAGCTGCAGAGAGGTCAGGGCATGGCCCGGGGGCTCGGAGGGCTGCAGGATGTCGGAGCACAGAGATGCACATCGGCACCAGCAGGAGCAATGCAGGAATGAGCTGCTTTAGGAATGAGCTGCTTTAGGAATKAGCTCCTCACATGTCAGCGTAAAACTCCTGTTGGCACACACCTGCCTCGCTCCTGGCAGAAGAGAGCACGGAGCTGCTTTCATCCTTCTGCGGAGCAGAGCTGAGGCTGGAGCCCAGCATCAATAAATTAATGGAAAGCCTTTGCTTTCGAGCAGAGGCACTGCAGATCTCAGCAGGCACATCACAGCTTTTGCTCCTGCCTGAATGAATATTCAGCTGGCAGGGACACGGCAGGTACAGGCTCTGCCAACCCCTYTCTGGGACACAGCAGCAGCCCTGCCCCAATTCTTTGGTGTCCCCTGTGCAACAGGCTGGTCCAGAGCTGTCCTGCAGCTCGTTTGTAGGAACAACCTCCTCTGCTCACCAAGGGCACCAGACCCAGGAATCCAGCGAGCTCCTGGCATTCCTTCACGCCATCCATGCCAGTGCAGCTGACAGCTCAGACCTGAGGCACAATTCATCCTCCCAGCCTCGCTCTGCTCACAGGGGAAGGCACCACCCCTGCTCACTCCCCTGAAGCAGCCTCCCATTCCCAGTCCCTACTCAGTGCCCCGTTGGGGCTTATTTACCCTCTGGGGTAGCTGCACTCCTGCAGCTGCAAGAAAAAGCCGAGTCTTGAATGCCTGGAGCCAGGGATGTTTATTGGAACTTGAAATCCCATCTCTCTGCTGGCCCACCCCAGCCCGGGCAGTGCTGGCAGCCCCTGACAGCCCCGTGTCCCCCAGCCTGCCCACCCAGCACTGCCAGGCACGGATGGGCAGCCTTTGGGCCACCTCCCTGACCAGAGCCTGGGGAAATGCTTCACCCTGYCCATCCAGTGGCCCCCTCCCTGCTCACAAGAGAGGAGTTTTCCCATTTGTGCCAGTCAGTAGGAGCTCGGCTGAAATGCAGAACCTGATTGCCTGGCAATGGTGAGGAGAGGAGCAAAGAAAGCTGCCTGTGAGCCAAAAGCTTGCAATTAAGAAATAAAATGAGGAACTACCAGGAGGTTACAGCCCTGASAGCTGGCAGGGGCATGGGTGGGATCAAGGGGAGGCAGAGGGTGGCTGTGGGCAGSAGGGCAGCCCAGAGGGGTGAGGGAGGAGGGGCAGGAAAGGTGGGAAGCAATGCCTGAAAGAGCATCCCAGCGGATGCAAGGTGGCCCACAGAGAGTTCGTTGAGGCCAAAAAAGGATATTGCAACAAGTGGAGGGGGRTGTGATGAAAGAGAAGGTGAGAGTTTTAGCTTTAGGAAAGGCTTAGCAAGGTTATGCAAGCTGTTGAGGTGCCCAGGATGTGAAGACACGGGAGGAGGCGGGAGATGAAGACAGAGCTCAGGTTCTGGCAGCAAAGCAGCATCCTGGTATTGCTGAGCTCAGGGAATCCCTGAGCTGAGGAGGAGAGGTTAAAAGCTCTGATTTGGCCGTGTTGTGCTKGAAAGGGTGGTGAGACATTCACGAGATGTCAGAGAGCTCCTCTGAGATATGAATTTGGACAGGGAGAGGAGAGCCCAGAGAGGGGCTGCATGCCTGAGTCATCACCATAGAGATGGTATTTGAGTGTAGCTGCAATGAGATTACCCAGAGACACAGCACAGAGCACGGACACAGCTCTCTGAGCTCCCAGGGCAAACCAGGCTCCCACAGCAGCCCAGCACCAGCCACTGAGGGGCTACAGGTGCCCAAAACTGGGRCATGCTCCAGGCAAGGCTCAGAGCCAAACAGCCACAGCCCTGCCTCACCACCAGAGGATGACTTGGACCCTCCTCCTCAGAAGTCCATCTCTTTTCTGTGTGCTGCGTGCTCTCCACGGGAAATTCAGGTCCTCAAACCATCAGGCACCAAACTCAAGCACTTCAAACAGAGCTTCTGAGCCCCACCCCTACAAAAGAGGGGGAGCCACACGCTCGCACCCCACAGGAGAGCCACAAGGGCAACTCCCACAACATCTCTGGGGTCAGGGTGAGGGGGCTCGAGGGACCTCTGAGAAGTGCCAGAATGAGCTGCTGTGAAGCTCCAAGCTGTGGTCAGTGCTGGAGAGTGTGACCAGGAGGTGGCAGGCTCAACTCGTCCATGGATGGCGGCTCTTCAGCAGGAGGACAAAACGGCTCATAATGTGCTTCTCACCCATCCAAAGGAAACTGGAGAACTGAAGCTCTGGAGGAAGAGGAGGGGGGGAAAGAGACAGTCTGAGGTTCTTTGAAAATCAACCTCAACTTGGGAGAGATGTTTCTGCCACCAAGGCTGATGCCTTGGGGACACAGTCACAATGAACACCAGGACTAGTGTGGGGACAATGGCCAGGACTGTTTCTTTCCCCTCCTGTTGCAGATAACTCACAGAAATCGATGGAGAGGGGGAACATTTCTGCATTTCCAGCTGTCCCTCCCCACCCCCAGCATCCTGGTCCCTGGGAGAGCATTGGAAACATTGCAATCGCTATAATTAGAAGTAACACTCACTTTCCAAGAGGAAACTGTGCAAAAGGTTGATTTCCTCTTTAATGCCATTTCAGATCTGCAGCTCCAGTGGTGAGGGGATTTGCTGAGCAGCAGTCTGGATCACTAAGAAGAATTAAGAGTTTCCTCCCACTTCCGTGGGGATTACTCACTGCAGGTGCAAGGTGCCAGGTCCTAAGGTGCAGAGGAGGCTGTGCTGCTCTGTCCAATCCCTCTGCAGAGAGCAGAGCCATTTCYATTATCATCATCTCATCARTGTTAYGCATTTTCCCCAGGGCTAATTAACRCTGCTGCAKGCAGCRCTGCCTCGGGAATGCCAAAGRCTTTGGGAACTTCGTCGCTGGAGCTTTCAACAGAGCTGCAAGTCACAAGTAGGCTCCTTGTGATTCCATACAAGGAAATATTCACAACATACAACAAAAATAGCCTCCATCACTACACGTTATAATCACATCAGGGAGTCTCCAATCTCTGCAGCAATAAATGATGCCTTCTCTCCTCATCCAGAGCACTCTGCAAACACCCATTAACCCTCCCAAAACCCAAGGATGGGCTGCAGAGATGAAGGCACAGACCTCAGCCCGCACAAAAGCGTGGCAGGGAGTCAGCAGCAACGCCTGGACTCTAACAACCTCTTTATCTTCTCTGATAATCTCAGCAACACAAGGCAAGTTTAGTTTGCCTTGTTCTTTGCAACCTTTCTGAGACCTTAATGCCAAAAGAAGCTGCTACATTTTCTCCCCCTTCAGAGTTATTTTTGTGCTGAGCCCAGGAACTTGTGWTGGATAAAAGCACCTGCAGAAAGGTCATCAGCCACGGCTCAAAATTATTCMGAGATAAAGAAGCTCCCCTTGGCAGAGGGCTCTGCTGTTTCAATCTCACACTACTGAAAAGGTTTTCCTGGTTTGTAATTTGAACTCATCTACATTTTGCATCCAGATGTTGATCCTTGCTAAGCCCCACAGAGCTGCCTACTGCTGCACAACTCAAGCRCCACAATCAAATCCTTTTGATAAGCTGAAGGCAAAGGGCACTTTGATCTCTCAGAAAGACACCAGACCAGTTCCTGGAAATGCTCCTTCAGCCATGAGGATGGAGCCTTAAGAATTTCTGCAATGAATTTTCTTGTTCAGATGCCCCAGCCCTTCCTATRAATTCACCAAATAAACTCAGATTCTCTTTGCGCCCACCACTGACACAAAGGGCATTTCAGTCAGCCCCAAAATTGTTTTCTTAAGACAGAATTAGGCTCTGTTATTTGATTTAAAAAATATCTTCAAAATATTATTCCCTAATTTCTTCAGACAAGTTACCAGACAACATTTTTTCCACTCTTTAAATCCAGCCTCGGCAGCGAGATGTGCCATCCCTGAGTCGTTTGTCACCTTTACCCTCCTCTGCACTGCCAGAATTAGACATGTGTGTGTGTCAGCCCAAGCTGCTGATCCCTCCTGCCTCCCCAAAAAACATCTGCAGGGCTGTGAGTGGGTTCTCTGGAAGCCGTGGCTCCCATACAAGGCAACTGGTCCCTGGCCAATGAAGGGCAGCTGGAAAGGCCTGACCAAGTAAGAGATTGACTTGGCTGAGCATCATTTATTTCTCTACAGGGGGGACAAAATATACTCAGGTCACCTAAAAAAGTGGAATATCATGTCTCACTTGTTTCCAAAGAGTGATGTAGTTTCTGTGCCATGCTTGTTCCCAAACAAGTAGAGAGGAAACTGTTGAGTTGAATGCCTTCCTACTCCCACTGACTTCAGAGGGAAGAATGTCTTGGATGGATAAACTCCTCCAGCAGGTACCCTCCCCATAACCTCCARTCTAGGCAGGTCCAGGCTGCTCTGCAGCAAGGCTGGGCATCAGCACCTGCCCAGGGAAGCTGTGGCTGCCCCATCCCTGGAAATGTTCAAGCCCAGATTGGACAGGGCTTGAAGCAACCTGGTCTAATGGAAGGTGACCCTGCCCATGGTAGGGGGTGGAACAAGTTCAACCCAAACCAGTGTGTGAGTGTGATTCCACCATGATCAGCATCAGCCCATTCCTATTCCCATTCCAATTCACATTGTCATTCAAATTCCCATTCCCATTTTCCCTTTCCCACTGCCATTGCCGTTGCCATTGCCATTCACATTGCCATTCCCATTCCCATTCCCGTTCCCATTCCCATTCCCATTCCCTTTCTCATTCCCACTCCCATTCCCACTCCCATCCCCATTCCTATTCCCATTCCCATTCCCATTCCCGTTCCCATTCCCATTCCCATTCCCACTCCCATTCCCATTCCCATCCCCATTCCCGTTCCCATTCCCAGGCTGCAGCTGGCAGGCAGCGTGCAGGACCCAGGGGAAGCTCAGGTCACTCCACACGTGCCTGTGCAGACCTGGCCTCGTTGTGTTTGGAAAGGGAAAGGCAATGGCACATGCCAGGCAGATTAGAAGGTGACAAATAGATGGACAGGCAGGCAGACTGACTGTCCTTAAATAGTCTTCATATTTTTGCCATGATATCTGTCTGTGAGGGTTTAAATTATGAGCCTTACTTACAGCTTGGAAAGAATTTAAAATGCTTAAATCCTTGTTAAAAACTAACCTAACAAAGCTTGGCTGCATRCTGCACTTTTAATCCACAGTGAAAGCAGTGCATTTGATTTGAAGGGCTACAGAGCTCTCATGGAAATACCCTGCAAACACTGAGCTCCAACTAMTGACCAGCCTGCTAGAGAAAAGTGTCAGATACAGACCCTGGCTGGAGTGAGTCCATCAAAACTCCCCCCATCCTTCTGAGTGAAGGATTAGATACTGGATGTGCAGTTTGTCCTGTTCTGAGACACCTCACAAGCAGTAAATGAGATATTGAGGGCCCAGATTTTGGCAGGGATATGGTAGAAATCCTCCAGCTGCCTCTCACCCTGGGCAGTGCAGGGAGAGAGCAGCGAGTCCCAGAGTGAAGTGCTTCCAGCAGGACCAGCAGCTGCAGCCCCCCGGGCAAACCAGCCACGCATCCTGTGAGCTCTGCTCCCCCACACGCAGGCACAAGGGGGATGTGTCAGGAGAGGCAGGTTCCCAAACCTTTGGAAAAGCCCTTCTGTGGGTTATAAAGTCCCAGAGAACACCTYCAGTTCCTGTTGGTCTTTATTTATCATCCTCTTCAAGACAGACAGACGGCGTAACTTCCACCCTCCTCTGGTGGAGACYGGCCTGTTTGCAGAACTGCCCTGCTCGCAGGCAAGCCCCGAACTTGCCAGCTTCCAGCCCAAATCTGCAGCATGGGCAGAGCACGGGCAGGCCCGACAGCGCGGCAGCTGTGACACCGCTGTCACCCCGCTGTCACCCCGCTGTCACCCCGCGGTCACCCTGCCACCGCCTGCACCCGCTGCCCCTGCCAGGGGATGCTCCACCCTGGCTGCTCCAGAACTGCTCTGCTCCAGGGGGAAAGTGTGGAGGTGGCTCTGCCAAGGAGGGTGAAAAAGGGATGGAATGCACCCCGGAGCAGGGGTGGCACACGGGAGCATCCTCACCGCGGGGATTTCCCCACCGGAGGAGCGCGCTCACCGCCAGATGCGGTGCCCGCTCCCCGTCCCGCCTGCAGCTGGATCCCATTGCCGAGGGAAAAGCTTCTGCCTCCTGACTATTCTGTTTATTCTGCTAAAGACCATAATCATTCTGCTGTTTGGGTTTGTTTGGGGAGGGTTTTTTTTAGCAGGCTCCTATTTTTGTGATGTGCTGCGCTCCCTCTGCTGGCTGGCTCACTTGGAATGGGGAGAGGCTCTGGGGAGGGAATCGTGGAATCTGAGAATCCCCAGGATGGTTTGGGCTGGAAGGAACCTTACAGCTCATCTGTTCCAACCCCTTGCCATGCGCAAGGGCACCTTCCACTAGACCAGGTTGCTCCGAGCCCCATCCAACCCAGCCTTGAACACTTCCAGGGGTGGGGAAGGGAAACACAAAGCCCTGCTCTGACTGCCTGTGAAAAGTAACACCACAAACCCTTCCCAGGCCCTGACTCACTAAATGTGATGGCCTGAGAGTGGCAGCCGGTGTCAGCTTTACTCCTTTTGGGTAAGCAGAGTGCAGCTGACATAAAGAAATGGGTGGCTCGATAAAATTCAGCTGATCTTTGTTAAGGATGGAGAAACTCTCACACTTGAATATCACCTGCAAAGAGGCAGGTTTGTACTGCTGGTGGTTTAGAGCTGTGCTGTGTAAAGCCCCTCAGCACGAGTAATGGCATCCAGCACAAATTGTGAGCAAAAACATGAAAGCAGATCTTGAAAATCTTGATTATAGAAAACCTCCTGAAGGGCAGGAAGCATCTCATGAGGAAAAACAAGGAGATGCTTCCACAAGGAGTCATCCCAAGCCCCTCATGCTTCAGAGAGGATTTCTCACACACAGAACAGCTATTGAGAGCCTTGGAGCATCCTTCCCTTTCTGCAAAGCTGGTGCATGGGACTAAGCCCAGGCTTGTCCTGCAGCATTCACAGTGCTACTTTCATCATCAGAGCAGCAGAGAAATCTTTTGATGGACATTAACCTAAGAGCAGGGAGTTTTTCATCAACCCTATTCAGTAGGCAAGCCAAGGAACGGTAAGAGCTCTCAAAATCAGCCAAATAAAAAGCAAGACAAACCCCTGTATAGATATTTTCTTACTAAAACTATTAATAAACATCACACATTGCGTCAATCTCTGAAGGTCAAAGCAATCTTTTTCCCTCGTGGAAGCTCTTAATGGAGGTTTTTGAGCAGCATTTTATGCCTAAATGTGCTTCTTTAATGAGTGCAATTTTGCATCTGCCCAGGTAAAGCGCCTTGTTGTACATTTGCTTTTCTCCCATGGTTTTATTACACCTTTTTGGCTGATGGTGCCCAGCCAAAAGAAATGAAAGATGCTGGGAAATAAAAGTGGAGTTTCTGAAAGTGTTTGTYTTCATAATAAATTAAAAAAAAAAAAAAAGCTAAATAAAAACAGGCTTATGAAGCAGCATGCTTCAGTCCCCATTTACTGACATTTCACTGTACACCTTCTCCTTACATARAAAGGCATTTAAACATTAAAAAATAAAAAAGGAATTATTCTGCTAGACAAGCTGTGACATGAAAAAGGAGAACAAGATGTCTGTGAACAGCCTCTGACACCGAGGCCCTGAGGGCTCCCTGCACTGCCCTGAAGCAATGGAGGGGAGTGAGGATGGGAGCAGAGAAAACCCTGACAGAAAATACCCCTCTAGSGCTGGGGCAGCTGGGCCCTGCTCCCCCCTGTGCTGTGGAGGTGTTAGTCCTGTGTTCCTTGATCTGTGATTTCTCCCAAAAGATCATTTAAAACATCTGTATCTGTACAAACATATTTAAGGTCTGTTCCTTCGGCATCCATGAGAAATGCGGTGTTTGAACACAATCATCTGCTGCTGGAGTTGTTCTCAGCCTGAATCAACAGCTGGGTGGGTGAGGATCCCTCTGCTGGCTCCAGCAATGTCTTAGTTACAGAGGTTTTTCCAGAGAGCTTTGCTGGGTTTTCATTTTTCTGAGTCTTATCATGTTTTATTTAGGAGATGTACTTACTATAAAGGATTTGTGAGCTGGAAGGGGCTTTTTGCTGTCAAGAGCAGCATCACAAAGATTGGTTTTCTGCAGCTCTCATCCCTTATTCCCTTTGTGTTATTGGTAATTATGTAATGTTGAAAGAACCTTAAGAAGAAGATGTAGGAAGAAATAATCTCTGCTCCCCAAACCTACAGYTCTGAGTTACAGAAACAACAGTGAGTGACAGGTGGCAAAAGACAGATGGGGAGAAGGCTAAAAGAGATCTCTAATTCTATCAGTTTAATGAGTTCTTTCCTTATCAGCTTCAGCCCTTGTCCAGGTCTACTAAGTGGTTTTTCTTAGAGATAGAATCACTCTGAATTAGTGTGTGGCAGCTCCTTTTGTTACTCAGCTGAGCAGATTTTCAACAGTTCAGCGTCTGAAGAGCTGAGCTGTTCTCAAAGCCAAGGGCAGCACTCAGACAAAGCTGAGCTCTGCTGACCATCCTCCCTTGTGCAGGGCCAGGCTGGGRGACCACAGCTCTTGCACCCAGGCAGTAGCCAGGCCCTCCCAGGCTGCCTGCAAGGAGCTCCCTGCCTGAGACCTTCCTGGGGTGGGAGTCCAGCTCTGGGAGCCAGGGCAGCCATGGTGCTCACACTGGGAGCCTGTGGCTGCACCCACACTGAAGCAGCAGCATCCAGACTGCCCTGGGAAGTGTCTTCCACCAGCCTAGGAAGCAGTGGTTTGGGGGAAATCCACCTTTCCTGCATTTGCAGAKGTGTTTTCCATCTGGGAGAGCAGTGCACTGCACTAAAGCAATCCTTGCTCTTTGCTCTGCCCAAGGAAAGCAGCTGTGGAAAGCCTTGGCCCCAGGGCTCTTTGATAACCTCTGGAGTGCTGGAGAGCAAGGATCTCACTTGTCTCCTTTTYACCATCATGGAAACCTGTGTTGTTTCACCTTGGACCACAGGAATACCAGGTGTGACCTCCACACAGGAAACTGCATCAACGCTAAACCTCAAAGTGCAACCATTTATGGTGTTTGATTCTCACAAAGGCCACTTCCAGCAGCAAAGAGAAACCCTGAAACTAAAAGAGCCAAAGAGCAGGTGGACCTTGTTTATTAGGCAAGGATACTTCTTYCTCCAGCAGATCTGGAATTGAGTTGTGTTTTATAAATTGCAGATTTAAAATGTGACTACATTTATCACTTCTTGTCTTGTCCAGAACATTTTCTCACTGATAAAATCCTGCTCCTTGCCTTGCTGCAGCAGTCAGGGATTGGGGCCATGTTTTGCCTGGCASACAGAGGCACACAGCACATTTCACATTCATGAGGAGAGGTAGGACAGGTGCCACTGAAGCAGGGACCCTTTGAGGCACACAACTGAGAGCTGGGCTTCTTCCTTCTGACATTCATCCCTCTGATGCTTAGGTGACAGCAGGAAAATTTATTTCAGTTTTGTATCAGGAGCTGACAGAATTGATGCATTGCTGCATTCGGAGATTTAATACACACGAACAGGAGCTGCTGGATCTGCACTGGCTCTGATTAAATTAAATACTGTGGAGTCAGTCTCCTGAATTTCTGTTCACAAGTAACAAACAGCACGGAGGTGGGAACCTGCATTTTGTTATAGGCTCACCAATACAGCCCTGTAATGAACCATTTATGAGCAAGCTTTATGAAGAAATGGTTTACTCCGGGTTAGGATTTAAGGGCTCTGAGAGAAACTTAAGATTTTTCAGCTTCATGCAGCCACTGACCTGAACTCAACTGCTTAAAAGCTGTGTAGATCAGCTGAAAAGAATGTGAGCTACATTGGTTACACAGGAAAAGCAGCACAGACTTTGTGCAGAAACACACAGCCACCTTCACTGACAACATGACAAACAGATGCAGATATAGCTATGTAGATATCTATATATACACACACACATTCTGTAGGTGCACCCCTGGGTATTCTCTGCRTGCACAGTTATTTTTATAGGTATTCAAATCTATGGCAAAGGAGTGTCAGGAACAGAAATTTGCATTTTCAGCAGCACCAGCRATGGCAGCAGGGCCTTCTGCTGAGAAACCACCCCCTGCACCTCCTCGGGAGCACAGAGCTGTGCTGCTGCCTCCGAACCTCTGCACCACATCAAGAGGGAAAGGAAAACAACACGCCTGGCACCTCAGTGAACACGGATTATCTCGTTTGCTGTAATCACTGCAAAATGGCCAAGGCAGCCTCCGGTTCCCCGGGAGCCAAGAGCTTTGCCCTGTTTCTATAATAACACCTCCTCCTGCACTGCCTGCTTCCCACATGATGTGTGCCTGGTCCAGCAGGGCTCTCAGGAGATGGGGCCCTCACCACACAGCTCGGGAAGGCTTCAAAAGTTTCAGTTCCTCAGCAGGTTTTGCAACAGCACCAGCCTGGTGC
The DNA here is from genome assembly GCA_902810485.1 of Alauda arvensis. NCBI lineage: Eukaryota > Metazoa > Chordata > Aves > Passeriformes > Alaudidae > Alauda > Alauda arvensis. Next base: position 2,655,364 of record CADDXX010000061.1, read on the forward strand.
TGGTGCTGGTGCTGGAGGGGCCGGGGCAGTTTTTGGGGTTTGGAGCAGGGTGAGCACACGGAGCTCCCCGGGATGCCCATGCCCAGGGATGCTCCGGGGCCCCCGAGCAGCTCAGGGGGCGTTCATGGGCAGGAGCATCAACGCTCCATCGGAATCCTGCTCGTCTGGCATCCCCCTCGCAACGCTCAGTGTCATCCTCAAACCACTTCCTCCTCCTCGTCAGCACATCCTGTGTGATTTCCTGTGTTGTTTTGTAAGAGCAGAACAAATGAAAGGATTCCTCATTTATAGAAAGCCTTTCTCTGTCTTTAGCAGCTTTTCTTTCAAATCTGCTTACAAAATTCCGCTTTAAAGCATTTTTCTAACAGATTTTCTTGTTTAGTTTCTTCTTTTTTTTCCCCCTTTTCTTTTCCCCTGGAATTCAGCGTATTTTTCTCTACAGTCAAAATCCTTTTCCTCACTTTTTGCCTTTTTTTAAAAAAATACAATTCCTGTTAACACAGGAGTCCCAAGATTCACAATTTCTCTTACAAAACACATTTACAGCACAGCAAAGCTTTTAGGTCATGCACAGGAACAAATTTTTCACTGAAATCACTTACTGATTTTAATAACCACAAACATTGTTGGCTTTATTTCAAACAGAAATYAATTTCTTTTCCATCTTCATCCCCAAATCCACCGTGAAAAGCTAATGTATTCCGAGCCATTTGCAGGCACCAAGCACCACTCCCACTGTGGTTGGGATGCCACTCCCTCCCACAGGAACACAAACTGCTGACTCAAAGATTCTGCTTTAACACTGCTTTGATGGATCTGAGATAAGTTGGAATTTTCTGGCAGTTTTTGGCAGAAATGTAACCTCCTATACACCCAATTAGATTATTTTAGTCTCAGTTAAACCCCTGAGTGTTATAAACATTGCACTGTGTGTTATAAACCCTCCAAACACCCCAAACTTCCTTCTTTTTTTATTAATACATGAAGTAAATCCATTTACCTTCCTGCTAGTCATGTTGATCAGGGYGCAGCTCTGAGGAGAGCCCAGCTGAGGCAAAGGCAGATTGTTTACACTCCTCAGTATTCCTCTGCTCAGAACATGCAATTCTCCATGGCTTCTCTGCTCAGAGTCAAACCCATTTACTCAATCTCTCCTGTTACTGAGAACATTGCCCATGGAATAATCCCGAGGGCCTGTGCAGCACAGACAGATCCAGGGCTTGTTCACACCAGGGGGATCAGACACGTTTGCTCCTCCTGGCCAGCAGCATTTCCTGTGACAATAACAGTTKCTGGTTACCACGGCCTGCCACGTATTTATCACAAATCCCAGTTTCTGAGAACAACACGAGCGTGCCTCAGGCTGCCCTTGGTGTGAAACTCGGCAGGTTTGGTTCACATGAACATGGTGAGAACGACCTCAGCTCCCTGGGTTCATCCCTGGGTTTGTGCTGATCCTCCCTGTGTCCTTCAAGCCATAATATCTGTGTTTCATCCACCTTGAGTACCATTTTCACCTGTGGCCACCTCGTTTTACCCTGCAGTCAGCAGTGYTTTGCCCTGAGGGCTGGAACCAGGRGCTGAACTGCAGGGTTTATCCTRGAACACTGCTGGGAYTCCAAGGMACCTSTGTCAGGAGCRACAAGCTGAATTCAGCAGCAGATTCTGTTTTACACAGGCTGTTTTCAGAAGCTGCTGACCTCCCCCTGCCTGCCTGGGCCTCTCTCCTGTGAGACCCCTGTGTCTGTGCCCCAGTGCTGTGGTGTCCCAGTGCTGGCATTCTGGGCAGTGCTGGGATTCTGGGCAATGCTGTGGTTTCCCAGTGCTGGCATTCTGGGCAGTGCTGGGATTCTGGGCAGTGCTGGGATCCTGGGCAGTGCTGGGATTCTGGGCAGTGCTGGGATCCTGGGCAGTGCTGGGATCCTGGGCAGTGCTGGGATTCTGGGCAGTGCTGGGATTCTGGGCAGTGCTGCAGGTGTGTGGCAGCAGCAGCAGCAAGGCATGAGCAGAACTCCCCGAGTCCCAGTTTTAATGTGGGTGCTGACTCTGCAGTCCTTGGACAGCTAATTACTATTTGTGGCCCCAGTAAAATGAAGATTGTGCTGTTTGGGATCTTCCCAGGCCTTTTACAACGATCCCTTTGTTAATGTTTGTGGAAGGTTAGAATATGKATGAGACTTTTTGAGCACTGTATATGTATAAACATATATATAAGGTGGTTTGGGTGAGGTTTTTTTTGTTTGGTTGGTTGGTTTTGGTTTTTTGCAGGGTTTTCTTTTGCTTTTTAGGGCCCATCAAAGCAGTATTGGGATTTCTTGATCTCCTGAGCAGCAGATACTCAGTGGCTCAGACCTTCTCCATTGTTTTCAGACAGAAGCAAAGCACACACAAGGCAGCATTTCCATRCTTTTTGTACTTGGCAGGACCCTGGCAGCCCCTCGTGGCTTTGACTCATGCCCTCAGCTCCCCCTGCAGCTGGGATGGCCACTGGTGAGCTCAGCACTCAGCCTGGCACTGAAGCACAGTTCCAGGAATGCTGCCTGGCCCAGCTTCCCCACTGAGCTGGGAGCTGTGCTGACTTGCTCTGCCCAGCACCTGCACACCCAGTTCCTTCCCTAGATTTTGGGCTGGTTTCAATTCCTTGGAGCAGAGGAGAGATGTGGATCTCTCAGGATGCACCTGACAAGCTGACATGATCCAAGCTTGTCAAACAGCCATGGCAGGCTTTCTCTGTGGTCCCTGAACATTTCCAATCTTCTTGTTCTGCTGTGCAGTGAAATTATTCCCTGTTAATTGTGCTTCTGCTGTAGATATTCTGCTTCCACCCAGGGAGAGCTTTTCTCAGAACTTGAAAATATTGTCCTTTAACCAACTGAATTGGATTTTGAATCTCATGAGTGGCAGGGACTAAGTACACTGTGCCTGTAATGCCCCATCTGTCTTCTCAGAAGCTGCACAGAGCASAGCCAGAGGACCTTTGGGCTCATGAAACCTGAACTAAAAATAGTAATTACTGGGAAACAAAGGGGACAACCTGACCCCGCAGCTGGCAGCCTCAGCTCAACAGCAGTGATATGTAATTGCCTGCATATTTCTGAACTGCACTTGAGAGCAGCTTCCAGGAGCTTCCAAGCAGAGMTCCACACACAGCTCTGGCAGATGGTTCCTCCTTGCAGGAGAGAGGGCTCCTTAGGCTCTTCAATCCCCATCCCAAATACAGACTAGGCTGTCTGGCATATTGCAGCTCAAATAAATATCCCAAGTGGGCCAGACCTGACTCTATTCCCTGACAGCAGAGGATTTGAGGAGARCAGTGAAGCTCTAAACAACCCTGATGAAAGAAGACTGGGTCACTATAAAAGTGATGGCCTGCGTGGTGGTAGAAATCCCAGTGTAGATCAGGATCCTGTATTATTTGGCAGTGAATGGATATCCTGCATTTCTTGCAGAGAAAACACAAGAAATGACAAAGATTTGAGTTAGTGAGGGTTAAAGGACAGACCAGCATCAAAGCCACAAGCAAGCTGAACATCTTCTGAGCCTGACAGCAATACCTTTATTCGCTGGCTGTGCTAAAGAAGCTATTGATACCCTAAATTAGCACTAATRTCAGTTGACCTCTTCCATCCACCCCCTTGGCCAGATGACCTTTGTATTTTATCATGTAACTCATACCAGGTAATTCAAAAAAAACTCTGTCCTCATACACAGATACCATTCTCCCATCTTCTTCCTCTCTTGTCCCCCTTTAGGCTGCTTTGCAATGCACAGCTGCAATAAAGCTGACTTCAAGACAGAGAAACCCACACACACAGGGCTATTGCTAAWCCAAAAGCATCCCTCTGTCTAACACAGCCCAAAAGAGGGCAAGGTGTGTGGTGTTTGCAGAGCCCACTGCTGAGAAAATGAAAGCCATGCTGGCCTCCCACGCCTTTGTGGTGGAGAACAGCTACTCCCCAAGTCGAGCCTAGCAGAGGTAAAGAGCAGAAGAAAGAGGCTGGGGTTGTCAGGATGCTCAGAGCTGCAGAAGCCCARAATCTCCTTGAGAGCTGAGATTCTGCTCTCAGGATCTGGCACTAAGTTAWCCAGGGATCTGTCTGGCTGCAGCAGTGAGAGGCAGGGCTAATGAACACAGTGAATGCATCAGACTGGTTCAGCTTATCCCAAAATGTCACTTTTCAGATGTTGTCTGCATGATTAGAACCAGGAAGAGCAAAAATAAAAAAGATATTTCATTTTTCACRGTATATTCAAGTTTATCCARTGCTTTGGGGGACACCCTCTAACCCAACCCACTAAACTGAGGGGAAACATTCCAATGATTATCACAGACRTTTGCATGGGGCAAAATCCTCTTSCCTGGTGTTAGAGAAGAAAAAGAAWWTTTWARTGGAATTTTGTACTGCAATTCCATGGTCCCTCATGTCAGGTTTGAGCATGGGTGGATCATCTAGCAGGACAAATTCAATCCAGCCCATGCCTGGGCACACAATGACGTTTCTGTTGGAGCAGCCAGGGCTCACAACACGGCGTTTGTGCTGGCTGGGTGCCGGCAGCAGGAAGAAAGACAATATCTAATCTGGCACCCAGCCTACCAATACAGACCTCMTGTCATAACTTCTTGAACAATTCTGAATGGGATCAGTGCTTTGGGTTGTGTGGTCGAGGGTTTTGYACCCAGGAGCCCTAAGGCCAGGTTTCCTGTTCCATCTAACTGTGACCATTCTTTGCTATTCTCGTTTTTCTCCATACAATTTTCTCTTATTGTGAGAGCCCCTTATCCCATTTGAGTCCCTGATAGTGCTGTACTCTCTATAACGTACTCAGGATCTCCCTCACAACAGCCTTTCCCAGTTGCCCCTGCAGGTTTGTGTGTGCACGTAATTGTGTGTAAATTTGGCAAAGCAAACACCCCAGCTGTTTGCTCGCCTGGGCCAATGGATGCCACGAGCTGTCACTGCTTTGTGCACGACTTGTGCACTGGTTTCCCATGCAGCCATGGGMACTGGCACTGCTGGCCTCTCAATCCATCCCTACAATGATTTCTGAAGGGATTTTCCTCCCCACTGCAGAGCTGGGCTTGGGGAGGCTGTGCTTGCTCCCATTCCCGGAAGGTGCTGTTTTCTAAGAAAGCTGACGGAGTGCCAGGCTGGCATTCCCCGGGGAACCTGGAGGAATCTGCTCTCTGAGCTGTTTTACCTGCTGACACTTCTCACCCAGTCAGTTTTACCAGAGTAATCCCCCTAATTTACGGCCACGGRCTGGAGTTTGTGTAGTCTTTGGGAGAAAACTTACACTGGAAAAGTTGCTTATTTTAGAACCCACGGCCACAAGGAAGATATTTTCCCCTAATCCTAAACTAAATGATATCATACTTGGCTAGTGCTGTAACCATGGTACTGCAGTTATTTATGACTCTGAAATTAATGCTATAGTTAGCAACACTGGAACAGGGTTTCTTCTATGCTACTGTCCAAGTGCTTCCCTCCCCCAGCCCGGGGCTACGCTGGAAAGCAAGACAGAGTGTCTCCAAAGGGTCTTTAATTTGCAGTAAACAATGTCAGCCTCTGCTGATTTCCAAAACTTGGCAACACACGAGTGGATATGTCCAAAGATGCGTCCTCTAAGCAAAACAAAAAGCACTTGGCCACGTTCTTATTGATCTTGTTTTGTGAGGAGATTTATTTGGGGTTTGTTTGTTTTAGTTCTTAAAGTAAATGTTAATTACAGTGAAAGGAGCTGGAACTCCAGTGTGCAGAGGCAGGGCTGGCAGGAGGAGGGAGGAGTCAGTTGGACACTGCACATCAGCTCCAGCATCAGGGAATCACCACGAGGGCAAGGAGGAGAGGTCAGCTCTTCTGYCTGGGCCACTCTGGAAGTCACCTTCTGGAAATGGATGGCCTGTGTACACAACATGTCTGGGGGCCAAACCAACATTATTCCAGCCTGATCCCTTCTGCAAAGAAATCCCAGAGGAAGTTGGGGAGAATCCAGAACACGGAAAACCACACAATGCTGAATCCCTCCTGGTCAAGGATCAGACAGTTCCCTGCTTCCACAGTGCAGATCCCTGTCAGGAATACTCATGGCCATTTCCTGAGGGTCAGATGCCAGCCTGGGGACCCAGGCACCTCTCTCTGCTCTTGGAGGGGACTTGTGCCAGCAGCAGTAGCTTCTGCATGCCTGGCACAGTGCATCACCTCTCAGTCAGGGAATGAAGAGAACCATAAARCTGCAGGAAAAGCACTGAAATAGAAATAGAGAGGGGAAAAATGAAAAAAGGGGAAAAAATAAAAAAAGCAGAGAAGGAGGGACAGAGCCAAGTGTGAAGATGTGATGGGGTTCTGCTATGGGATGCAAAGGCAGCCCATCCTCTGATCCACAGCTAGAGGCAGTTTGAATTAAGCTCAGGTCACAGTGTGGGCAGTGCCCATCCTCAGTGCCTGYTCTGTACCTCAGCCTGAGGTACAGATTCAGCATTGCTGGGCATTTGTGCCACTACCAGTTGATGTAAGAGWCYRACTTCATGTCAGCMCTGCCACCTGGATTAACCTTGTTAYGCTGCCTCTGAACAGCAGCTCACAGAGCAGACTAATTCTGCTTATGCCAAGAATAAGGAGGATCCAAGTCATCAACCCCCAGTTTAGGACTTTCCAGATACTCTGGCCTTGGGCCCAATCTGATTTACAAGTTGGTGGAAGAAGTCTCAGGGCCTTCACTGAGAAGTAGATAAGGCATTCTGGGAAAATTTATTGGGTGAGAATGTAGCATTTATTTGGGGTTTCAGTTTTATTTTGGTTTACAGTCTAAACTTCCAATTCCCAGAGCCACAATTCTCCCACTGCCTTCATGGGATTTATAGTGGAGTCACTTGACCGGGTTTTGCTATGTCTAACATGTTTCTTTATTTTTTCCTTTTTACATTTTTTTCTCCTTTTGACCACAGGCAAAGCAAATAAATCATCTGACATCGTGCCAGCAAACTGCCATAGGCACTTTGAGACTGGAGGAGTTTCTCCTGCCCCAAAAGAGCATTAAAAAAAAAACAACTGGCTGATAACTTGGATGGGGTTCAGGTATGTTTGTGCACATACCAGCAGTTAAACTTATTTCTTTTACTATCTTATCTGTCCATTTCTGGTTTTAAAGGGGAGGAAGTTTGGCAGGCAAGTTACTCTTGGAATGCACTCAGTAAACCATGGGCAAGAGRAGTGAAGAGCATAAACAGAAATAACCATAGGTACAGCAGCTGGGAGCCTGACTGCTGCCTTCTATTCCTGGCTTTACCCATGACTCAGTGGGTGACCTCAGAAAGCCACTTCACCCCTCTCTTCTCCAGCTTTCTCACAGGCAAAACCACCCATCCCACAGGTCGGAGGGACTCTGTGTCTTCCAGGTGGGGGCTTCTGCAGGAAAAGTCCCGCCCTGCTCCCTCTGCCAGCCCCAGACCCTGCACCACGCAGCACCAGGACGCGGTGCCTCCCTCCCCGAGGGGAGCTGGCAACTTTAACCGAGTGCATTTTGCGAAGGAAAAACCACTMTAACAAAATGTTGCTAATTTTAGCGTGACAGCACACAACACATTCCTGCTCTGGACGGAGCCCTGCTATCAGCCAACTTAATTATCCAGTACCTCTGCCCAGTTCCCTCCTCGTTAATTGTGGCCGAAGCGCTCGGCAAGGCCAATTTGCTGCTCGCTCTCCATTTCTCCTCATGCAAGACCAATTCCTTGACAGCCGTGGGACTGCTCCGCTGGGCAGTTTCTGTTCCCCCGCCTGTGCTTCCCCCCCAGCAGCTGAAAACGCTTCTCTCCACTTGGTTCCCTCCCGCCTGCAGCAGATTCCTGGGATGCTGATGCCAGGCACAGCCCCGCTCTGGGACCRGGAGCTGGGGCAGGATGGAGCTGTGCTGCTGCTGCTGCTGTGCTGGGAACCTGCAAACACCACCCTGGGATGGGCCACTGGAAAAGCAGGCTGTGTTTTTTGCAGGGAAGGGTTTTCAGTGGTGCTTGGGAAGTTCCTGCATCGGCTGGTTGGAAGGATGTCCCTCCATCCTCAAACCCCTCCCCGCGGGGTCCAGCCACGAGGATCGCAGGAAAGCTGAAATAAAACTTAGAGAGCTCACTTAGCCCCTCTGTGTGCATCGGGACCAGCAGCCGCACAAAGGCATYCTGCATCTATCTAATTTCTGTGTAAAAACAGGAAACTGCCCCTCCCTTCGCCAAAGCAGAGGGAGAGCTGCGTGGCTTGCATCTGTCTCACCGAGAAAAGGGGCGGAGGAAGGAGCGAGCAGCTCCCTTCCTCTTATGCCGGAGCGTGTCAGAAAGAGGATGCATCAGTCAATTCGCTCCTGGGATATTTTTAAGTCCATCCCCAGGACAGGTCTTAGAAAACAGTGAGAAGATTTCAGAGCTCAGGGCGGGCAGGCTCTGACCTCTCCTCACACCCATCTCCAGCAGGAGAGGCAGAGTGGGGGATTGGTAYGAGCAGCAGGGCAGGGGGATCTCCCAAAAACACCCTGGGAATTTCAAGTGGGGACTCTGGTTCAAGTTCAGTTTGGGTTTAGGGCAGCTGAACCCGGGGCCACCTTATCTGAGGGTTGCTGGTGACCTGGAGGAAATGAATCCTCACACACGAGCCTGCCTGGCCTCCCCTCCTCCTCCAGCTCTCACAGCAGGGAAAGCCGAGACTGACTCAAGACTGAGCAAAAATAAACCCTTTCCTTCAGAAACTGTGCTTCCCACACTGAACCAGGCTTTGTGAGGCAGGGGAAGGCTCTTACTCTGACACTTAATTCTACAGTGAAAATATCTTAAGAGWGCAGGGATGTCAAATAATACCTGGCCTCTGCCCCACATCCACTACAGAGAGAAGAGGGGAAAGTGAGAAAGTGTCTGTATTTTCACTGTGTTTATTTCCCTGGAATGAGGGAAATTTACTGTCATAACTTGGGAACTCACATATTTTCTCAGGTCACAGCACCCTGCTCTCCTTTACTCCATCATCTCACTCGGTCTTAGCGATGTAAGATGCCAACATTGATCCTGCAGCTCAACTGAGTTTGCTCTGGTGTTGCAAAAAAATGTGAATCAGGCTGTAATCAAAGCTTTACCCATTTCAGTGTCAGTGAAATCAATAAGGACTGTATGGTGTTAAACCAAAAACCACATACAAGCACCATTGTTCTGCATGTCAAAGTTGTTCTCRGCTTAGCATGTAAGTGAGAAACCTCAAAATCACGACCAGCTTYTTCTGACAATGACTCCTGGACAGTGCTGTGTTACAAAGGAAATATCAGGGTGATATTTGTTCACACACTCACAGCCAACATTTGCTTTACCTCCTGTCTTGCAGTCAGCAGGTCATGAACTCTGTGTACCAAATGATTTGGAGATGAGGAAGCAATGGAGAGATGCTCTTCATGCAAGTAGAATAAAAAAGGGAGGCTGTAGTTCTCGGGGTAGATTATACAGCTGAGAGTATCTTTGTCTTCCCTGTTTGGGCAAAGCATTTTCTTTTCATGACAGACACTTGACTTCTCAAACCTTCCTCTCAAATACACTTTTCTCATCTCCAAGCATTCAGCATCACCTTTCCCCTGCAGCCAAAGAGTGGAGACTTCCCATGAGCTCACCACACATCTGCACGAGCTGTTCCACCTGCCTGGGGACTTTTGTACAGGGACCAGCCCAAACTGTGCTCGTTTTTACAGCTGGAAGATCTCCAGAGTGTCTCTCAGTTCTTGCCTGTTCCAATGTGCTCTGATAGTCCCAAAACATCTGTGACTTTTTTAAAATGTGGTCCGGCTTTTTCCACTGTCCATCTTGTAGTCAAGGAAAGGGCCCAAATCTCCCCTGCCTGACTCCATTTCAGGCATAAGTCAGAGGAGTCCAACCACCTCAGCTTTGTCCTTATTGTCACCACTTCTGTGTGACATGCCTCATAATGAGTGTCCAGCCACTTCTCRAACAGTGATGAGAGTTTGAGAGGAAGTCTGTCTGTCACTGAGAGGCTCAGGTGACAGCTGCAGGGGTAATRATGGATTTTAGTGCCCTCCAAGGCACTGTCAGTTTGTGCCACCCAGCAGCAGAGCTGAGAACTTGCMGTGACTCCTTCAAAGGCAGCATCTTCACACCACCACAGGCAGGCTTTGGGACCTTTAGCCCCATCCTGGAACACCAGCACTGGCCCTTTTGGCCAAGATTYCTGCTAAGCTCCTTCTCCCTGCCCACCCCCTCCCACCTTGGCACTGGGAAGCAAACAAGCAGCCCTGGGAGCTGCAGAATCTGCAGAGTCTGGCTTCCAGCAGCCTGGCGCCTCTTGGGGGACCGACCTGGGTGCCTGCGAGGGCACAAACCCTGACTGAAGCTTTTCCCACGGTTTGGGCATCAATCAAATGTCAGCTCCAGTGGATTCTCCAGTGTCTAAAAAGGTCTGACAGCCTGTGTTGGTTTTTCTCACAGCTGCAGCCCTGGCAGGGTCATTTTTTGCCCAGCTGTTTGTAATGGCAGGAACCCAGCTCTGACCACTCTCAGTTTTTGATAGAACTGGCCAAAGGGTTAAGAAGTTTTTGAAGAGAATTATTTGGAAGAACGTGAGTGGGCTGATATACAATGTGATTGCATAAGCTCTGCTACATTAGGAAATCAAAATAATCGACCCTTTTCCCTCTAAATGGGATAGAATTTAAAGACTAAATGCTGAGCCTGGTAGTGCAAAATCCTCTTTTAAACTTTGCTCCGTGACCTCCAGACACACTCCAGAACTTCAAGTTGCTGCTTTATCTTCAAGCTTGAGTACAGGAGAGGCAATCTTTGCACTTCAGGTCCCTGTGGAAAAAAAAACGTGTCCCCAGCCAGAATGACTCTTGAGCCAGCCTGTGAGCAGTCCTGGGGAGCCACGGAGATATGCAGGTTTGTAGCACACCTGATAGCCAAGGCAGAGCTTGGGACTGGAAATGTGTCTCTGACATTCCACAGGAAGCTTTGAGGCCTTAAAAGGCTACAAAGGGTGCACAGGTACTTCTCACAAGGGAATAAATTAGTCGTGATGAGACTGCCCAGCTCAGACCAGGTATTCTGCAGAGACAGCTCCAGCACTGAGATGCACAGGGTGGATTTATGGCCTGGAGCAGGGCTGGTCTCCAGAGCAGCTCTGCTTCCTGCASCCTCACGTGCCAGCTCTGTGCACACACAAGAGCATCACCTCAGCGTGTCCCCAGCTGCCCTCTGCAGAGGAGCTGCACGCTCAGGGCCAGGGTGAACGTGACCTTTACAATCTCAGCTCTGACARGCACTTCCTGTCACAAGGGTGACACCACAGAGCTGCTTCTCCTCTGCCTCTCACTCGGGCTGTAGAAGCTCAAGGRCTGTTGCTTCCTCAGAGCCCAGTGTCAGGAGCATTTCTTTTAGTCACTTCAGTCTGAACATGCTCTGCTGCTTGGAAAGCTTTAAAATCCCAGGTAGCTGGTGGGGGAAAGGCTTCCCTAAAGCAAAACATCTCTGAAGCCTTCGTCCATCCAGCTTCATCACCTGCCAAGCTCTCAGGGAACACACAAGCTGGAAACATCCTGGAAGGGATCAGCCCATTCTGCTGTTGCAGCCAGGCTGATACTGCAGAGCACCTTGGAAATGGGATGGTGACTCCACTGCCCAGGGCAGCTTGTCCAATGCTGGACAAACCTTTCTGTGAAGAAATTTTCCCTTATATCCAACCTAAACCTCCCATGATGCAACTTGAGACTATTTCCTCTTGTCCTGTTGCTTGTGTCCTGGGGGAAGAGATGAGCCCCCATCTGGCTACAATCTCCTTTCAGGTAGATGTAAAGAGTGAGGAGGTCCTTCCTGAGCCTCCTTTGCTCCAGACTGAGCTTCCTCAGCTCCCTCAAGAGCTCCTTGTGTTCCAGCCCCTTCTGCAGCTCCATTCCCTTCTCTGGACACACTCCAGCACCTCAATGTCATTCTTGTCAACCAARCACAGGTTTTGAGGTGTGACCTCAGCAGCTCCCAGCGCAGGGAGGGCAGCCGCTGTCCTGGTCCTGCTGGCCAGGTCGGACCATACTTAACAACACCAGCAGAAAAACAGGGGAAACACCGATGGATCGCCSAGCTCTTGCTGTCATGACTTCCTTCCGAGGTGTGCCTCGGGTCCCGAGGAGTAGGCAGCCGCTCCCGGGATGGTGCGGGCCTGCCCCGCGCTCCTGGGCTGGGGCTGCCCCGCACTGCAGCGGGTCCGCTCCCACTCCCCGCTCCCCACAACCTCCTTCTCCCGGCCATCGGCGGGGGCAGGGAGCCGCCAGAGCCCCGCCGAGCCACCGGGGATCCCCGCACCGCCGGTGCTTCCCCAAGCCATGGGGACCCCCGAGCCGCCGGGGATGCCCGAACCGCCGGGACCCCCCCGAGCCGCCGGGGATGCCCGAGCCGCCGGCACCTCCCGGGCTCCCCCCGAGCCGGCGGCGGCCGCTCTCCCGGCGGAGTCGGGCGGCACCTGCGGGCAGGTCCCGCTACTGCAGCGGCGGGAGCGGCTCCGGTGCGGAGCGGCCGCGGGAGCGGCTGCGGGGCAGCGGCACGGGGGGCTCCGGGCAGCGCCCCCGCCCCCGGCTGTCCCCGTTCAGCACCGACACCGCTCGAACGAGGCTGCCGCTCTCTCCGCCGGTGCCTCCGGGAGCTGCCGATCCTTCCCCGGGAGCTCTCCGGGCTGGCACGGAGGGAAAGCAGCTTTCCAGAGCCGCAGCAGTGTTCCTGGCTATTGATGGCAGCATTTCCAATTGCTGGGAAAAGATGCGAGGCCGAGCTGCTGCACCCTGAGCACCCAGTGCTGCGAGTGTGGCTGTTCACTGACAGGCTCAGTGTGCAGGGGGTTTGGAAGCTCCAAGCATTTCCTCCCAATCCACACTTAAAAAAAAATATGTGTGTGTGTGTGTATGTATATAAAATAACGTGATTTATCATCATCATCTGAAGGGACGGACTGGATGGAGAATCACAAGAAATCACAAGCACAAATCATAGAATCCTGGAATGGCGTGGGTCGGAAGAAACCTTAAAGCTCATCTCATTCCCACCTCCTGCCATGGGCAGGGACACTTTCCACTGGACCAGGTTGCTCCAAGTCCCACCCAGCCTGGCCTTGAACACTTCCAGGGAGAGGAAAATGTTGGTGAGAATTTCTAAAAGTCCCGAACACACACTAAAAAGCAGTTCCTGAAGATGTGGGAGCCTTTCTGGGCATTTTTGAGCTTCCAGTTAAATGAATTGCTAAAGAAAATCGTGAGGGCTGGTGGCCCGGTCACACAGCAGGAGGGAGCAGACTGGCAGTCACAACTCYGCGCTGGAGCTGCTCCCAAGATTTGCAAAAGTTGCAGTCAGAGGAAGGACCCTGCTTTGTCAGCAGAGGTCCTGGGRCAGGTCCCAGCCAGGTGAGAGCTGTGGAGATCCTGAGCTGGATGGGTGAAAAGAGGAGAATCCAGAGTGTTGGGCAGGGCAGGCTGGAAATGTGGGAGGCACATGGGGTCTGTCTGATCCCCCAGGGCAGAGGCAGAGCGATTCAGCTCAGAGATGCTGCCTGCACGGGTGGGGGTCGGGGTGGAGTTTTCACCGCAGGATTCACATTTGGGGCCTATTTTAAACACATCCCCCACGTCGCCAAGTGCACGTCTCGAGGATTGAAATAGATGGAGGTTTGATCATTGTCTCTCYCAGGGAAATGGTTTTTAATGAGGTTTTAAATAATAAAGTGGGATAATTTCCCTGGCTGGCAAGATCATGAAATTTTTATGCCTCCTTTCTCTCCCAAAGTTTTATCACGCTTTATTTTTAGTGATGTATAATCCCCCCTTCTGAGAAAACGGGAAGAAAAAAAAAAAAAGAAAAAAAAAAAAAAAAAAAGCAGAGAAACCACTCCTGGGCAGGGAGCCTTAGGTGGGAAGCAGTCTGGGGGAAGGTTCACAGACAGCCCTTCCCCACCCCCTGGGGATGGGAGAACACCCCAGAGGGGCAGAGAGGATCCCCAGTGTTGGTATTGGGTGCACGATGCTGGTGCTGGGTGTAAGTACTGGATGCAGGGTGTGAGTACGGGGAGCCGGTACTGGGTTTGTGCTGCTGATGCACGGTGTAGTACTGGGTGTAGGGTGTGAGTACGGGGAGCCGGTACTGGGTTTGTGATGCTGATGCACGGTGTAGTACTGGGTGTAGGGTGTGAGTACGGGGAGCCAGCACTGGGTTTGTGCTGCTGGTGCTGGGTGCCAGTAGTGGGTGCGTGGTGCTGGAGCTGGTTATCAATAGTGGGTGCACGGTGCCTGTCCTGTCAATGTGTGACACTGGGTGCTGCTGCAGGGTGCGAGTACCGGGTGCAGGCGGTGGGTACCGGTACCGGTTCGGTGATGCCGGTGCTGGGCACAGCAGTGAGTGCCTGCCTTGGCGCCGGGGGCAGGGGGCTGGGGCGGCGCGGGTGGGTGTCTGTGTGTGAGTGTGCGTGTGTGTGTGCCGTGAGGAAGTGCCAGGGCTGCAATCGGTTTCGGAAGTGGCCGGCGGGGCCGGGCCGGAGCCTGCGCAGTGCCGCCGCCGCCGCTCGGCTCCCGCTGCCGCTCCCTCTCCCTCCGGTGCCCAGCCCG
>CADDXX010000061.1:2670143-2693276 GCA_902810485.1 Alauda arvensis
CCCCAGCCCCTCCGCACGCTCCCCCCCTGCACGGACCCCGGGGCATCCTCCGTCCTGCGCGGCTCCCCCCCACTCGCGCCGAGCCCCGCCGAGGATGGAGAGCCCTGCCCGTGCCTGTCTTGTCTGTCCGCGCGTCCGTGTGTCCGGCTGCCGCCTGTCAGCGGCCCCATGTGCGAGCGCTGGGGCGGGGGGGATGCTCCGTGGGGACCCCGAGCACCGCGCAGGGAGGGGGAACTCCCCGCCGCATCCCCCCGGGGGAGGGCAGGGCTCCCGCCAGGAGGAGGAGGAGGAGGAGGAGGAGGAGGATGGAGAGGGGGAAGGAGGGGGGCACCCTCCAGCCGCAGGGCCGGCTGCACCGGGGTTTGCCCAGCCCGGGGCGGGGGTTGCAGGGAGGATCCCCCCGCTCCCCCGGAGGCCTCCCCGGCTCTTCCGCACCCACAGGTGGGTGCCAGGGCGGCGCCGGAGCATCCGCGCAGAGCTCCCTGCCCGTGCAGCTCGCCGGGCACGGTGCAAAGGGTGCTGCTGAGCCTCGCCCGGGCCATGGGCAGCCCTGAGCCGGCCGGCCGGGGCTCGGGGAGCGCCGGGGCTCGGCGAGGTTGCCTGAGGTCAGGGCAGCCTCGAGCTGCGGTCCCCGCGGGGTTCTTCCAGCGGCGGCACGGCCAAGGCTTGGCCGAGGGACCTGCCTCGGTGGTGTCGRGGAGGCGGCTGTCCCCCGAAGGGACGTGACATGCGGCGGTCGCCCAACACGAGCCCTTCACGTGGGCGGCGTCGCGGGATGCTCGCTGGCCAAGGGATGGAGAGGGCCAGGCGTGGCCASCGCCGTGTGCGGGTCCCCGGGCACCGGGAGGTTCCCCGGGAAGCTCCCTCTCCCCGCCGCTTCCACGAGGCTGCTCTGGCACGGATCCATGGCCTTATTTAAGAAACTAAACAAAAAACGTGTGAAGCGAGTGGGAGGGATTCCCCTGCTGGGAGGGGAGTTCATTCCCCTCTGGGTGCATCTCCATCCCCGTCAATGGAGGTGCTCSTCCTGTGTCACGCTGGGTGAGCAGAGCCGTGGCATTTGCTGGCCTGGTGCACGTCGTTTTCTTTGGGAAAACGGGTCTCCCCAGTGGGCACATATTTCAGAGCATCTCCCAAGGGAAAGCGCCACATCAGATTTCCCTACAAGGATTTTAGCTGCTCCGCGTCAGCCCTTCCCCACAAATGACTCAAGCCACTAATCAAAATACAGTCATGTTCTTCAGCAATTAAACAACCTCCACCTCACAGGGTTGTAGTGGAGAAGCAGGAGTTTAGTGACACGAATGTATCTCAGTCAGGGTGCGGGTTTTGATATTATTATTTTAAAAAAAAGAAGGAACTGAAGGCAGATAAATAATTCAAATRAAGCCCAGAAAGGGTAAGGGAGAAAAATACCTTGGCAGAGTAGTTGGTTCTGAGTCTGCCCAAGGTGCTGGAGCAGCCCACCTCCTGAGGTGCATCCTCTCTTGTGTTGGCTGAGCTTTGGTTCTAGTCTTTGCTTTTAGGCTGGATGGTGCAAAGGGTGCTGCTGAGCCTCGGGGGCTCCAGCATCTTGGGTTTCAGCTGGGCTGATGTGAAGTGAGTGGGTGAGCTCAGTGCTCAGAGCTCTTCCCTGTGAGCAACAGGTCAGGRGTATCAAAGCAGCCACTGTGTCACTCCTCAACCTCTGCAGAGCRTGAGTTCAAGCTGCTGGGGCTTTTCCTCTTTTTTTTTTTCTTCCCAAGTTGTCATCCTCTGGATAAAATAATTTTGGAAAGCGCAGGAGGAGGCAAGAGCCACTCTGCCTTTCCCCCCCAGCTGCTCCTGCTCCTCAGATCAGTTCATGCACCACCCCCTGGCTGTCCCTGAGCACCCCAAAAAAAGAACAGGCAGGGCACAGCAAGGCCACCACCCCTGCCATGCCACACTCTCAGGGTTCAGAGTGTGGGCTCTTGCCTGGAGTAACAGCAGGTTCTGAGTGCTCTGGTGCCCACAGCCTTCACCCGAGACTTCCTATTGCTCAGTTCCGTATTCATCTGCACATCTCTCTCTGCATTTCCATTACAGAAGCTGTTCAGAGAGGGGGGGGATCTAAATCCATCTGTTTATATACATTATTTCATATTGTCTTTTTTTCTGGAGAGGAGAAAAGATCCTGGACCTTATCAGTGATTTTTTTGCATCCCCCCCATGTGTTACAACTCTGGGGAGGACAGGACAGGGGAAGTGTCCGACATCTTCCGTGGTGTGAGAGCGGAAGGAACTGAACTTGCAGGGACTCCAAACACCCTGTCACGGACTGGGAAGCAGCTTTGTGGTGCCATCACTGCCCCAGCTCAGGCAGCTCAGGGAACGGGCATTCAGCCCCAGGCATCTCCCTATTCACTGCCCCTCCTGCACCAACACCACTGGAGCCTCCTCCAGCTCATTCCCATCACTGCTGATTCCCATCACCCATTTCCTTTCCCAGCTGCCTCTCCATGGGYTGCCCCATGCAGCACAGGCAGGGTGACCTCAGAAAATCCCGAATCCTCACTGCCTTGGCCATCCAATGGGTGTGATGGTAACTCCAGTAACACCACTGGCCAGCTCTCCCCTCTGCTCCCACGGGTTTCAGGACAACCAGAACTTTTCACAGGGATCAAACATCTTAAATCCAGCTGTGCATGCTCTGCAGGAGCCGTTGGCTGTGCTGGTTCACAAGGCCTGGGGTGAGTTCCCTGTGCAGCTCCCCAGCCTTCCTCATGACCYGGGGACACAGGAGCTGGTGGCTTTGGGGTAAAACCAGGGAATGCTGGCTCCATCCAGATCCCAAGCACCGTGTAAAACAAGGCAGCAACCCCAGAGTTTTGATCAACCTTTCACCCTTCTGCGAAAGTGCTCCCTGGGAGCATGGAGAATTATTTTATTTCTGTTATTTTTGGCTGAAAATCCACTGGGTTCCTTCTTTGGAGTGGACCAGTAACAGAAACCTCCTGCCTGTGATTTTCCCCCTCCCCAGACACCGTGCCGGGCATGGAGGGTGATGCCTCAGCGCATCCCATCATCTCCTTTGGGTCCATGGGATCTCAGTCATTCTGGGTGAGTGTACCAGGAGAGGCGAGGAGTGCTCTGCCACTCACCCATCCTGCAAAACCTCCTGCCCTTGGCCCTTTCGTGRAAGCAAAATTTAACCAGGAGAAGGGTGGAGCAGCAGTGAAAACAACAACAAAGTCCTTTGGGGTTCAGCTTCACCATTCATCTTAGACATGGAAAAAAGGGGGTTTCCTGACAGCAGGAAAATGCATGGTCGAGTTTTAGAGCAAGCCACCCTTCCAGTTCTCCAACCACTTGGAACCAGCCTCGGYTGACCTTTTGAGGGCTCTTTGCTCCAGCTGTGGAGACACGCTGGGCTCGGGGGCCCAGCTTTGCCACACTCCAGACTCACTTGTCAGCACTTGCCCASTCTGGAGGCAGAAATGCTGCAGAGCCTCCAGGGCTGTGACAGGATGGGCACGGCAGGAGCTGTGGCATTCCTGTGCATGGCTGTGGCAGTGGGTGCAGGGACAGGCTGTGGGGGGCACTGGCAGCCCACTCCCAGTGCTGGTTCAGCCTAAAGGGGGTCAGCAAAAGGGTTTGGGGTAAGGGTTTGGGTTTTTCCAATTGCTCCCCTTCCTGCAGGTTTGAAGCCAAGCAGGGCTGCAGCTTCCTCGACAGAAGGCGAATGCCCAAGCAGTGTTCCAGGGCAAAGGGCAGCAGAAGAACAAACAGGTACATATTGGCATTAGTGGGCAGGAGCTCTAAAAAAGCAACRGAAAGCTTCAAGCTAAACTGGAAAAAAAAAATAACGTAAACCAAGGGAAGATGCTGCCTGGTGTGGGTTTCAGCAGGAGGAGAGAGCTGGCAAAGCAGATCTGGGGCTGCAGAAATGTATTGCCATGACAGCAACTSGTGTCCTCTGATGGGACCTGCACCCTGCAGCATCCTGGGGGCTCAGCAAAGGRCATCACCATGGCCTGTCAAATCAGGGGTCTCACTGAGATCCCCTGCAGGGCCCACTSCCACCATCTGAGCCCAGAATGCCTGCAATGGGCACCCACTGTGRCCRGGGTCCTGCACCCCAGCTGTGCCTGTYCTGTCTGGCAGCACTGGGATGCAGCAACTGCACTGCCAGGGTGGCAGGGCCACCTCYGTGGCATGGGGCCACACAGGGTGACAGTGCTTCCTTCCTCCCCACACTGCCAGCTCCTCCCTGGGGTGATGGAGCTGAACCCCACCCTCAGCCTTCCCCTTTGGCTGGGGTTTAAATCACCAGGGCAGCTGGATCTGGAGGACAAGAATTGCGCGCTGATTCCTTCTGGTGGCTGGGGCAGGGCAGAGCCTCCCTGCTGCCCTGGCACYATGACCACACCACAGGGGTCACCTGTGACCCTTGGGGTTCTCCAGAACTTGGGCAGGGCGTTGGGCCACCAGATTCCCCTTTCCCTGGGTGTTTGCCTGCAGGACAGTCTCCTGGGGGAGGCTCATTCCTCAGTCCCTCYGTGTTTTAATGCAGGAACAGAGTCTGATATGGGAGGAAGTTTTGCTGGTCCAAGTGASAGCCCAGCTCTGAAAGYTGTAGTMCTGGGGACCTGATGCTGGGGACATGTCCCAACCCTGGTACATGTCCCCACCAGCACAAAGTGACATTCCCCTGAATGTCCCCTGAATGCCCCCTCCAAAGGCATCCATCAGGGCTGGCAGCAGCACCCACAGCTGAATAAACCACAGTGGGCAAATGGCCCTGGGTGCAGCATTTGGGACGTGCTCCCCTTGTCCCCAGCTGTCCTGCTGGTGTGGCCCTGGCCTGGCTGGTCCCACTGCTGGYTGAGCTGGGCTCAGCCCTGCCCTGACCACATCAATGCCACATGGGGCCATGCTTTGGGCAGGAAGTGTGGCTGGAGAGCAGGGCCAGGCCTGTCCTTGGTGTGGCCAGACTCACCTCCTGCCCGTGCCAGCTCAGGCTCCCAAACTCCTCATGCACCTCCTGGTGCCTCCCATGCAGGGCTCTGCATGCAGCCAGGGTTTGGTCTTGTGCTGGGGCTGGGGGAAAATCAACCCTCAGCTGTGTTGGGAGCTCTCAGAGCTGTGCTTAGCCAGCCCTTTGATCCATCATTGCCCTGTGATGCAGTGTCCTTCCTTCTCATCCCAATCCTGCCTTGGTTCCTTGAAAGATGCCATTCTTCATCCCCCAAATTACCASTGGCCTGTGGTCCCAGGGGCCTGGCAGCTTTCTATGAACAAGGAGCACCCTGCCACCTGCCCAGCTCAGCTCTTACCCTGGCCATGCCAGTGCCATAGCCCTCCCTTGCCTCTGATCTTCCCTCCCATCAACCACCAGGCTCCTCCATCCGTTTAGCCCCTGCTGAGTATTGATCACTGCTCTGTCTTCTCCTTTCCCATGGATCATTACTGAAGGCAGAGCAGGYRCCTGCCCTAACACCACATTACCTCCAGTAGTAGAAACMTAATTGTCAGGGCTTGCCTTACTAAAACCCCCAGCTGATTGTCATGGGGCTGTTTTTATGTTCTAAAATGATTAACTCTGTTTCAGTGCAAAAGCTGGGCTCAGGGGGGTGTCGTGCTGCCCAGCAGCCGCGGTGCCAGGACAGAGACATGGGTCTGTTCTGCTCTTCCCAGCAGGTGCTGGAGAGGTTCATGTGGTGATTTTGGGAGGGCTTATGGTGGGATTTATCTTGGAGGATGCTGAAGCAGAGGAGTCTGGAGAAGGACCCYRGCATCGTCCTCMTSCTGGCAGGAGAGGGGCYGTCRGCTCTCGTGGTGTAAAGGACTGGGRAGGTGTTTGGGCACACTGAAGCRTCTCACAGTTCCCATCAGCAGGATTTGCCTTTCCAGCCTCTGGGAATGGCAGAGAAATCACTGCAGGCCAGAGGATCTGCCCAGAGGTACCCACTGGCCACCGCTGCCTCAGCCACGTGTGCGGGCACATCTGCGGCGTTATCAGTGCCGTGATAACTGCCCATCACCGAGGGCACGGCAGGGGCAAACCACACCCTCATCCCAGCAGCACCCGGAGAGCCCACCCAGCCACTGCCAGGGCTCACTGACACCTCTGTGCTGGCAGGGTTGGGGTCAGCCCAGCCCCATCCCGCAGAGCCAGGGGGTTCAAGCCCTCAACCTCTTTAATCTTTTTCGAAAAGATTGCTAAGGGGGGGGGATTGAAAACCGAGTCTAAAAATAACTCCTAAAACTTCCTGTGCTGCTGGCAGGTGGCTGGGACATGCTGCGGGGGCGGGAGGCAGCTGTGGGGCGCTGCCTCGGCTGTTTCCATGGGGTRACCCCGGCTGAGGGGTCCCGGGGGGTGCCAGCCCCCTGTCACCCACCCCAGCCGCCTGCTGGGCTGCCTCGCCTCCGGTTGCGCTCGGTGGCCGGTCCCAGCCAAATTTGGCAGAGATCAGAGGTGCTGGGACCTCCTGGGAGGATGCCAGGGAGGGGGTGGGGAAGCTGCAGGCTGTGCTGAGCCCTTATTAGACACTGGAGAAGCCAGCAGCAACGCGGGCAGCCGGGGCTGCCAAGCTCTCCTTGCGCTGAGCCAGCGTGGCTGGTCTAGCAGGTGATGGGTGTTTGCAGCTCCCCCAAGGCATGGAGAGGGGTCAGATCCCGGTGCTGCTCCTGGCTGAGGCATCACTGGGCTATGACAGGGACTTGGCCAGGGGTGGTGTCTCCGTTGGCACTGGGGGTTCGTTCATTGTCCCCACCCAAATGATCCCTGCAGGGTTCCGTGATGAGCAGCAAAGCTGCTGTCCCGGTTTTGACCCAGAAAATACGAAGGAGAGGTCCTTCCTGGGGTGGAGAGTGGCAAGAGGTGGCCGGAAAGTAAAAATACTCGCGGTGCCTGTGCGCTGGGGGTGCCAGAGGCCGTGGGAGCGTGGCTGTGTCCTGACAGCCCCAGCTCTCTCTCTCTCTGCCTGGTAGCAGCAAAGGGAATCCTGGAAAACCATCYGGGAAATAAATGAGGTTGAGGTGCCCAGAGAAGCGGAGCCGGGCTGAGCCCCTGGAGCGCCGGGGGGTGACGGCAGAGGAAGGAGCTGCCGCAGCCGGGGGGTGGCTTTGGGTGACAGGAGGGTTTCCATCCATGAGTGGCGCTGGGGACAGCAGCAGCACAAGCGCGCTGGGGTTTGGGTGCCGGGTGTGCGGGCTCGGGAGGACRGGAGATAACAGCTCGTGTCCCGGGGAAGGCGAGGGAAGCGGCTGCGCTGAGCCGGGCGCTGGGATGAGCTGATAACAGGCACATGGCGCTGCCCCAGGGGAGCGGGGGTGGCTGCCAGCATCCCTCCTCCCTCCTTCTCCCCTTGCTGCCCTTTTTCACCTGCGGTGAGACCGTGCCACTGAGGGGCAGCCGCCAGCTGAGACCACAAGCGGGGCTGGTCGCTTGTGGGCTGGAGCCTCCTCTGCCCACAGCAGTGCCGAGGGTGAATTTAATCAAGAAAACGGAGGTTGGCGGCTGATTTCTCTCTCTCTCTCTCTCTCTCTCTCTTCTGTTTCTTTTTTTCCTGAAGAGGAAAAAAACCAAACAACTTTGTTTGTGAGTCACTCTTGGCCGAGGGAGCAGGGCTGCGCTCTGTGTGTGCATCAGGCTGGCACATCCCACCTCGAATGGACGATGCTGCCGGGAGCCACGGCCGGCGGCTCTGACTCAGCCCACTCTCAGCACAGCCCCTTGGCCGCACTGCCCACCTCGCTGCCGGGGTCTGTGCCCTGCAGGCAGGGCTGCAAGCCCCGGGGACATCAGAAACGCAGCGTGGCAGAAAGCATTGTGGCTTTGAAGTGGCCTCGACTGGTCACTGAGGGCCCAGGTGCAGCCTGCACGCACCCTGGGGACAAATCCTGCCTGTCACCCTCGGCAGAGCCACTTCCTTGGCCGTGGGGTTGTTCCTGCACCAGCGGGCTGTTTCTGAGAGGCTGCCAGCAGTGCCAGTCCTGGCTGGGGAGCCCCGTCTTGGTGGCCCCCGTGCTCCTGGAAGCAGGAGGCTGATGTGGCTCAGCCCCTGCTGGGGACCCTCCGTGCCCCTCCATGGGGCAGCAGGCCCCGTGATGGAGCAGCARGGAGAGCGTCTGGGCCCGGCTGGGGCTTTCCCAAAAAAGGCCTGAACTCTTCAGTTGAGTTTGCCACTTCCCTTACCACTCCCTTTCCTGTKAGAGGATGTGTTGGGCTGCTTTTCTTTTCTCTTTCTCTCTTCTTTCCTCCCCCACGKCCCTGCCCGCAGAGCCGGCGGTCCTGGCGATGCCGCGCACCCCCTGAGCGGGCTGGGGTCCCCCTGGCTGGCACCATGGCCAGGCTGCAGGTATGGACACAGCACAGGMGCTGCTCCCACACCCCCAGTCTGCCCAGCAGCCACGGCACAGGCTCGGTGGGCACGCTGGGGACCAGCACAGGCTGTGCTGGGAGTGCCCCTGCACTGAGGTGGGTGCTGATTTGTGCCCTGTGCTGCAGAACTGGGGGAGGCTGCTCTGCCCAGGGTGAGCAGGGCACGGGGAGCTTCRTGTGCAGGCGTATGGGGTGGGGCCAACAACTCTGCAAGGCCTGGTGGAAGGGGAGGTTCCCCTTTGAAAGTGGTTCTGGGGAGAGCTTGTCTTGCATGGAGGGTCCCCACTCCATTTGGCAAGAGGACATTGTGGTGGAGACATCATGGGGACATCAGAGGCGTGTGATGCCACCTGGCACAGCCCAGGGACACCCGGCATGAGAGTCATGGGGGGCTTGGGGAGCTCAGGGAGGGTGGCTTTTGGGGTGTCTCTTCTCTCTGTGGGGAAATGTCCCCTTTTGGTCATCCTTCCTCTTTCTGCAGCCTCGAGCACATGCCCTCGCCTTCCCTCCAGCACTTCCCTATCCGCCAGCCCCAGCAGCCCCATGGCAGGGCCTGGCACTGGGGCAGCTGGTGACAGCCCCATGGCACCCTGCCAGCATGGGGAGGTGAGGGTGGCAGGGGCATTAGGGGGTGCATAGTGCTGGGAAATCATCCCTGCAAATCCAGACCATGATGGCAGTGCTCTTCAGTGCCCATCAGAGTGTGCTGGCATTGCCTTTTGGTGCCAGTGCAGATGTGCTGAGCTTGGCCTTTGCTGCCGGTTCAGATGTGCTGGCATTGCTTTTCGGTGGCAGCAAGGCTTACACCAGCATTACCTCTTGGTGCCATCAGATAAGGTCCCTGTGCAGGCCCTCAGTTCCTTTCTCCCTGTGACACAGCACACTCCTCCAGAATGGCCCTGGGTGTGTCCCACAGCCCCTGGGGTGGGCAGTGACCCCATCCAGCTCCTGGCCAGGTGCTGAATGCACCCCTTGGCATGGGAAGGGGATGCTCCTGCTGGGGGATGCCACCCCTCCTGCTGCCTCTCCAGGGTGTGCTGGCTCAGCCACCTGCAGGTCAGCTCTGGCTAAGAAGCAAAGCAAAGTACCTGGATGTCCCCACAGAGCAAAGCCACACGCTGTCCCCACATCCCAGCCCCTCAGTCACCCCCAGTCCAACCCTTCCATAGCCCAGGGCTGTGGCAGAACCAGGCTGAGCTGGGAGGGAGCAGGGTTTTCCCACTCTTCAGGTTGTCCTCMTGCTCACGCCATTCCCACAGCCTCSRCCCCRGTTCCTGTYGCTGGTGCCACAGCCCTGGCAGTGCTGGGTGCCATGGGATGAGCAGTGGGATGTGGGTGGGCAGTGGRAAGAAGGGTGCTGGGAGCATAAGATGGTTGGGCCAAGGGAAGCAAAGGAAAGGGGRAAAGTGGGAGGTTAAGTGGACCCGAAGGCAGCACGGTGCAAGAGGGAGCAGAGCTGCTGAACCAGGTGACAGGGTCACAGCCATCCTGCCAGCACTTGGGGCTATAAATAGGGACAATTGGGAGTGAAACACAGACTGTCTCCTTTTTCGTTCCTGTAGGAGCATTGGGACTGTGGAAGGGTTTGTGAGGGCCCAGGGAAGCACTGCTGGGATGGCTGTGCTGGGATCATGGAGGGCTCTGGGGACAGCTCTGTCCCCAGCTGCATCCCACACCCTTGCTCTGTGCCCTTGCTGAGTCCACAGCAAGACTCAGACTCGGGATGATGAGACCTGGGGCTGCTCAAGGTGGGGATGCTGAGGCTGAGATCTCTGGGGGCTCTCCCTGTCTGCTGCCTCTGCTCCTGCTCCTTCCTTCTGGCAGGGGAAGGACTCTGATTGCTGCCCATCACCCTTGGCAAGGCACAGGGAGGCAGAGCCAGCTGTGGACTGGCATAACCACTGCCCATGCTGAGCCCAGCACCCAGCATCTCTCCTTCCCAGGAGCATCCCTGCTCCAGGCTGAGCCAGTGGTGCAGGCAGGGACAGGCAGGTGGCATGGGACAAGGTTTGGTTTAGCACCAGGAGCTGTGAGAACTCACCACCACCACCTTGTTTCCTTCCACTCACATGATGGTGTGGAGCAGCTCTGACATCCCCATCCCATCCCTGAAGACACCAGGGATTTCAGCCACTCTTCCTCATGGCACAGGGCATGGCCAGGGCTGTGCAGGGCCACCACTGAGCCCCTCACTCTGCCAAGCCCCTGTGCTGCCTGCAGTGAGCCCCACAGCATCCTCCAAGTGTGGGATGGGATCCCAGGCAGAGCAGGGGGCTGCAAAGCATGTCCCAATGCATTTCCTCTTCTACTTTCCTTCTCACTTCCTTTTCTTGCACTGTCTGCCTGCTGCCCTGCCCTCGCTTGTCACCTGCCCCGGGCTTTCCCCAGCACCCAGCAGCCCCAGAGCTGCTCAGAGCCGGGGGTTCTGTGCAGTAACGTGATGCCAACTCCTCTCCCTCCCCACAGGCTCCACCCAGGAGGCGGCAGGGACTTTAGCCGGGGGCTCTCGCAGCTCACCCGCGGGCTGGGAGGAGCTGAGAGCGGCAGAACGGCCCCTGGAGCAGGACCCAACCCCGCCCACCGTGTATGAGGCTGGGACGCAGGTGAGGGGTGAGCGGCGGGGGTCCAGGGGGGCAAGCGGGAGCCAAAACGAAATCACAGCAAGTCACTGCTCGGGGGTTCCTCCTCTATCTCTGCGTGCTTGCACAAGGTGGGGAATGATCACTGGCAGCTCCCTGACCCTCTCCACCCTCCTGCCTTTCAGTACGCAGGACCCGCGTCCACAGAGCCACCCCTTCCGATGTCCCGGCATGAGACTTCTCCGACAACGGTGCAACCCGCCAGCAACCACCGGCCCAACGCCTGCTGCTTCTGCTGGTGCTGCTGCTGCAGCTGCTCGTGGTACGTGCCACTGCCCAGCCGGCCCTGGCTGCTGCAGGGGCAGCCAGCACCACCCACCCACCTCCTCATCCCGTGGGCGGGGCGGGTCACAGAATGCTGGGTGCGCTGTGGCTCCTGTTTGTGAGCCAAATCTCTTAGGGTACATAGAGGAGAAAGCAGCAGTGAGACTCCCCAGTGCTGCCCTGCTGGTGTCCAGGGAAGGATGGCCCCAGTCCATACGAGTCCTCTGGGAAGCTCTGCCTTGGAGCAGCAGGCACAGAGTCCTGCCCTGCCCTCCCTGCACTGCCCAAAGCCAGGGATGGAACCAGCTGCTTGCCTCCATCTGCATCTCCTGTCCTTACTGAGGATCTCCAGCTCCTTACTCTCTGGATAGCCCAGATTCTGGAGAGCCCATCTGCTCTTCCTCCTCAGCACCTGCTCGTTCAGAGATTGCTGATGCCTCTGGCTTTGCAGCAGCTTTGGTCTTCACAGCCACCAAGAGCAGCGAGCTTGGAGGAGCAAAAAGCCCCGGAGCTGAACCCTGTGCATCTCCCTCCTAGACACTGCCCTAGGCTTGGTGACATTCCCTGTGTCTCTCCTTCATCTCTGCAAGAGCCTGTGAGCAGAGATGGAGCAGAAATCCCAGAGATGGAACAGATATCCCTCCTGTAGCCTGTTCCTGGAGTAGTGCTGGTTGCTGAGAGGGGCCCAGGCATGGCCCTGGGGGTGGCACAGGCAAGGACATGCCCACAGCTTCACCCACCCCAGCTGCCCAGGCTGGGGCAGAGTTTGCACAGCCAGTCCTGTGCGAGCAGTGAGGGGAGTGTCGCAAGCAGGAAGGGCTGCGGTCAGCGCTGGGCACGGAAATTCAAGGGCCCAGGGGAAGTTGGCCGATGGCTGCCCTCCACTTGTGCCACCAGCACCCCCAGGGACAAGGGGACACAGGGACAGGGAACACCGCATCCCCGAGCCCCAACACCTCTATCTCACTCTCTGCCTCSGGGCCAGACTGGTGCTGGCCCATCACCAGTAAACATTTGTTTATTTATTGGTGATTATCCATGACACAACAGCTCACAACTGTGAACACAACAGCTTCGCCTTGGGCCGGTCCAGCACTGACCTCTGCCGGCTGCTGTGGCCACTCCAGCTCGGCTCAGTCCTGGCACACATCCCTGGCACATGGCCCTGGCACACGGCCTGGCTGGTGGAGCGGGACCAGGGCCACAGCAGTGCCCGAGCACAGGGACATCACAGGGACACCTTCACATGGTGACAGCAAAACTGCACGAGGGAACCAGGGTGCCACCAGGGCAGTGGGTGAGAGGAAAGCATGGGTGGGGTGTGCTGATCCCCACAGAGGAGATTCAGGGGTCGAGGTGGGGTCTGCATGTGTCCCCAATGCCCCTGACTGCCTTTCTGTCTCCCCGTTAGGAACGAGGACCGAGAGCGAGCATGGAGGGCATCCCGGGAGACCAAACTGGAGACCATCCCAAACTGTGAAGCGTGGTGAGTGCAGGGGCAGTGCAGTGGGGGAGGACAAGCACAGCACTGTCCCCTCTGCCACCCTCCATGGCAGCCAGGACTGTGTTCTGCCCTTGGGGTACACAGCAAGCGGAGGATCAGGACACTAGGGCTCAGGGGTTCCTGGTGATGTGTCCAGCAGCTCATCCCCAGTTCTCACCAAGAAACAAGGAACCTGGAGCCACAAGCTGAGTCCTGATTCTGCCCTTGGGCCCATTGCAAAAGGAAACTGAGGCATGGAAGAACCTCAGCAGATTTCAGACCTCATTCTGCCATTTAGACCCACTGCCAAGAGCACCTTGCAGCCACAGGGAGRGGAGGGGACAGGCCATTCCCAGGGGGTTTCA
Organism: Alauda arvensis; assembly: GCA_902810485.1. Classification (NCBI taxonomy): domain Eukaryota; kingdom Metazoa; phylum Chordata; class Aves; order Passeriformes; family Alaudidae; genus Alauda; species Alauda arvensis. Next base: position 2,683,242 of record CADDXX010000061.1, read on the forward strand.
GCACTGAACTGGAAGCAGCAGCAGTGTCCATGTCCACTCAGGGAGGAGCGGGATGGGCCAGCACCCCACTCCAGGAATGCTTGGCACCAAGCACCCGTTCCCTGAGTGACAAGTGTGACACCCAGCCATGGGGGCTCTGTTCAGTGCCTGGCACAGCTGGGTTAGGGTTAGATGTGCTAATTAGCCATGGATAATGAGTGTACCTCGCCTGCTTGAGCAGGTGCTGAGCATTTGCTGGGAAACAGCCTCCCTCCCTCTCCCTCCCTCCCTCTCCCTCCCTCCCCAGCTGAGAGGGGTGATGGACCCATGTCAGTCTCTCTGGGCTCACAGCTGCCTCTCCACAAAAGGGCTTTTCCTCCTGCTGGGATTTGTGCAGAGCCAGCACCAAAATACAACCCAGTTTGAGAAACCCAGCCCAAAGCAAGGCCATGCTCCAGCCTGGCTGAGCAGAACCAGGACAGACCCCACGAGTGACCTCTGAAAGCTCTGTACCACCAGAGCCTGGGCAGGAACAGCCTCACCATGAGCACAGGGGGAGCGGGTTGGGCACAGTTCCTCTGGGATGGAACCGGGGGTGAGCAGGAGGGGCACTGTGGGATCGCTGGCCGGCTGTAACACCATCCCCTTGCCTTCCCGTGGACCTGTCAGTGCCAAACCCACGCCGGAGGAGGTGCAGGGCTGGGCACAGTCCTTCGACAAGCTGATGAAGAGCCCGGCGGGGCGCAACGTCTTCCGGGAGTTTTTGCGGACTGAGTACAGCGAGGAGAACATGCTCTTCTGGCTGGCATGTGAGGAGCTCAAAACCGAGTGCAACAAGCACACCATCGACGAGAAGGCCAGGATGATCTACGAGGATTACATCTCCATCCTCTCTCCCAAGGAGGTAGGAGGCAGAGCCTTTGAGGGGAAGAGCTCATGCTAAAATGGGGCTGGGGAGGGCTCTTAGGGAGAGGGCTCCGTTCCAGCTGCCGCCAGAGCCCTGTGACAGTTTGGGGATGAGTTTGGCAGGGTAACGGCGGTGGGAAGGGGATATCCAGCCCCTCCAAAACCCCCGGGACGCTGCTGGCGGTGGGAGCACGGGCCGAGTTGTGCTGCGGAGCCGAGACCTCACGAGGGCACCAGCGGGCTGAGAAAACGCTGCATCCCGGCCTGCAGCATCCCCGGACAGGGGTACCCAGGGCGGGACCACCCCAACCCACCGCCCTGTGCCCAGCTGAGGGACACAGAGGGGACTCCGAGGGATCCCCACTCCTCCCTGCAACCCTCCCCAACCACCAGGGCTCCAGTGCCAATATCTTGTGGGATGAAGCACACTGTGGTGCACTGTGCACACACTCCCCATGTCTGGTGCTGCATTGTTACCCAGTTTCCCGTGAGAGGGGGTGCAGGGATAGGTGCTGGGCTGAGGGCTTGTCCTTGGGTGTCCCCCAGCCCCCACTTTCTCTCCGTGCCTCCCAGGTGAGCCTGGACTCGCGGGTGCGGGAGGTCATCAACCGGAAGATGCAGGAGCCGTCCTCGCACACCTTCGACGACGCACAGCTCCAGATCTACACGCTGATGCACAGAGACTCCTACCCCCGCTTCCTGAACTCTGCCATTTACAAATCGCTGCTCCAGACCGTCTCCCACTCCTCCTCGGAGTCCTAAGGCCGTGTGGGGACACCAGTGGGGACATGGTGGCTAGGGGCAGTCAGTGCCTCTTGCCCTCTGCCGCCCTCCTTGCCAGACCTCACCAAGTTTTTAGCTTTTTACCTATGAACTGTCACCCCGGTGTCTGGGCCACACTCCAGGACTGTCCCCAGGACACAGCCTGGGCCACCTCATACTACTGATTCCCTGCCCCATCCCCAGTACTGGCCAGAGGGAGCTGGGGGAGCACGGGACAGCGCCCGGAGCCCCCACACCCCGTTTGGAAGAGGTCACTTTATCCCATCTCCACCACACCTGGGGACACAGCATGTCCCCATTTGCCACCTGAGACCCAGTTGGGGACTGGGTTGGGGGTTTTTTGAGGTGGGGGGGAGGTCGGTTGTTGTTGGTTCGGGTTTGTTTTTTTTTTTAACTTTAAATGCTCTTTTGGTTGGCTTTTACTGGGAGATTTGAGGTGCGGGAGGGGGGTTGACGAGCATCTCTGTACATAAAAACTTGTCAGGTTTACCTTGCTCCAGCTGTTTGAGGTGGCCCAAAGGGCAAGGGGGTGGTGCTGGAGCCTGTTTGCATTCCCCATGGATCCAGATGGAGCAGAGGGCAGAGCTCTGAGGCACCAGAAGGGACCATGGGGATATGCTCAGGGGGTGGGCAGGGGGTGTCCTACAGCTGCCTCCCCTGCCAGTCCCCATGATACCACATGTGTCACTCCAAACCCACCTTCCACCCTTGGTTCATGGAGATCAGAGAGGGGGGAAAACACCAGTGCAGGTGTTGTTTGCCCTCCTGCAGAACCCACAGGCACCAGGATGGTGCCATGAGAGAGCTCCTAGCTAACCCAGAGCTGCCCTGCCAGCAGGAGAAGCCCAGGGCTCTGCCCTGATCCCTCACTGAGCAGGGACCTGGGCTCCAGGCAGGATAGGAAGTATCACAAGGAGGGTACAGAATTCCCATGTTTTTGCACAACACAAGGAATGATTTACTGAAGGTTCGGTATCCAGGATTAAAACATGTCTGTCCCTGCCCTTCACACTGAAACAAAGCCAACACAGGGCTTTTGCTGCCAGTCTTTGCTTTTCCTGATCCACCACAGCAGTTTCTTATTTATCCACCCCTTCCCCTCCTCTCTTCAGCCCTTCCAAAAGAAAAAAAGTGCTTTTTATTTAACATACTTTTTAAACAAACCAATTCTTTCAGCTTTTTTTTTTTGTTGTTTTTGTTTCCTTCCTTCCTCATGGCATGACTGTGTGGAAATTCATGTCAGTAAATTTAGTTTTCTTTGCCAAGCTGGAAATACAATTCAAGAAAATGTATTTTTGAGAGAGACCAGCAATGGTTTATTAGGAATGTTGGTATTGTTATTATTGGCAGGTTTTCCCCCAGTCTGCACCCTTACAGCATCCCCACCCTGCACAGGGCAAGTTCTAGGTCTGGGTTTATTCTGTAAGGGAAATACTCTTAAATGTGGCCCCAGCCTCAGGGTTGGAGGTTGAACATTCCTGAAGCTGTTCAAGAGCATAGCAGGGGGTCAGAGCCCCTCCACACACCACAGAGGTTTCAGCACAGGAAAGACCCCACTACCATGAGATAATTTAGTTTTTCCCTTGCTCCCAATCTCTTTTAAACACCTTACAGGCAAACCTTTACTTCTGAAACACCTCTTTATGCAGTGTGCTTCCCCTCCCTGGCTCTCCTTGGTGTTATCCCAGAAAATGGCACTGTAAAATGACACGGTACTTTTCCCAAACTCCTGCTTGGGACTCTTGGTACCTAATTCAGGATTGTCAGAAGGCTGTACACAACCTCATCTCCACTCCTCACAGGAACACAAGAAGAAAGGCAAGAGGCACTGGAAAAGAGCTGGCTCCCTTTCCCAGCACACGAGCCAGTGCTGTGGTCAGCGTGGCTTTCAGATCCTGGAGCTTTTTTTTTCAGCATCACTGCGAGGACACAGCTCCCTCCCAAGCCTGGCTTGAATAATCCCATTCACCACAAGACTCGTGAGGCTTAAAGGAGTTGTCAGCGTCTTTGAATATTTTCCTTCTTGGGAGACTTGGCTGCACCCTGTAAAGTGAAAGCCCTGAGCGAAGGATGCTGGTGGGATCCCTGCCTCCGGAGCAGCACAGCCCTCAAAGGGGCTGGGAGCACGTTTTCCGCTGCTTTCATGTGGCTGCTTACTCCTCTCCAAACATCTCCGAGGTCTCTGCTCAATGTCTGCTGTCTGGCATGCTGGGAAGCCAGTGGAAATACTTGTTTTTCACTCTGGAAGAGGGAAGCGATGCCATGAGAGATGTGACTGCAAATGCTCCTGCCCTGCCCGTCAGCACAAGGGCTGGGGGGCACAGCACTGCTCCTGGGCAGCCTCAGACCCACAGACCTTGCTGGGGTCCCCCAAATGCTGCATCACCCCAGCTAAAGGCTATGAAAATGAAGGAAGAGTGATTTTAAGTCTGGCTGAAAGCTGTGCTTTCCCCACCAGGTTTTAGTTAGCTCCCAGAAGGAGCCTGATTCGCAGGTCTTCTTCACAGGGTCACACCTGCAGATGTGGCTTTGCTACAGGACCCTTTCCTTATCTGACCCCTTCCAAGCACCAGCTCTAAACTCACTTCAAACCTCTTCCACTTCTACAGCTAAGTACTAACAGCTCCCACCCATCCCTCTATCCCTTACCTTGTCCAGATCCAAGCCTCTGGAAAATTTCCTGCATTTGCAGCATTTTCCCTTCTCCTGAGCCTCTCCAGCAAGCCCCTCTGAAACTCCAGGCTGTTTTTCAGCTGTCAAGCTACAAGCAGAGCACAAACAGGAAAGTGCCTGGGACTCCCTCTGAACACTTTGGGGTGGGGTTTTCTGTGGCTGTGTCACCCTGCTTTCAGTCTGTTACAACCTGCGCAGTACGTTCTTATCTTTGCAGCAGCCAATGCTATTGGCATTTAAAGGCTCAAGATGCCAAAGGAATCAGTGCAAAATCYAGTGAATGCTGCCAAGATGGAAAGSAACATCTGATCTCTGCCCCAAAAGCTGTGTCCCGTCACCAGTGCTGCCCACTCAGCTGCCCCAGGCCTTGGCCCAGTGGTTGAGATTCCATGAGGTGACAGAAACAAGCCTTCACACACCGAGGGTGTGCCTGCAAGTCACGTCTCACTTTCTGCTGCTCCAGGCATGATTCAGTCCTCATCCACCTGGACATGGACCGCCTGTCAAATTCCCATGCTGGAAAAACAAAGTGCTGCACACACAGGTGAAATAAAAGTCAGAAACTGACAAAAATGTTTAATATTAGTTTGGAAGAGGAAGTGACCGTACTCGCTTAGATGAGAAAGTAATGACTGGGTGTGTTTAGTGAGCTCTCCTGCCAACCTGTCAGCCCAGGGCTGTGGCTCTCTGCGAGGCCCAGGCCTCCCCACTGCTGCTCTCAGGGTGTGACAATGCAAACTCACTGGGACACAAAACACAACTGCCGTGGGAGCCGGCGTGTGGAGGCTGCGCTCAGCTCTGTGTTGGGCTGCCGCTCTCAGGCCATGGCACGTGTCAGCAGAACTGCAAGAGAAGGGAGTTTAAACCCCAGTTAGAAACCTCACTGCCAAGGGGAGCTGCAGAAGAAGGTAAGGATCCAGGTGTGGGTGTTCTAGAAACTGGCAAGGGCCTGGGGGTTTTCAGAAGCAGGGGCCAAAAGGAGCTCCCATGGAAATCTCTCGCTGTGGCTCTTTGGCACTTTGTAGTGGCAACATTTCTGCTTTCCACTGACCAGGAGATTTCTGCTCACCCCTGAGCTCTGTGCACAGCATGAAAGAGCAGTTTTGAAATCCTGAACATCACCACTATCCCTCAGAGGGCAGAGGCAGCATGGTAAGCACTGTAAAGCAGGTTGTGGAAGAAGGGATATGAGGAGAGAGCAGGGAATGTGGGAATGTGGGAGTGAGACCTGACCCCAGCTGGTCTGCAGGGATGAACCCAGAAGCTCTTCCCTCTGTGCTGGGAAGATCACTCTCTAGGGCCAGTGAGGGTTTGGCAAGCACCTCTGAGCAGCAGCCAAGTGCCTGCAGCATGGCTGGTGCAGCCCCCCAGCACCCCTCAGTGCCAGGAACAGCCCTGGTGTGTTACCTTCCAGCGATTGCCACACTCGTTGCACACGACAAAGGTGGTCATGGGCTCATCAGAGCTGCGGGTCTGCACCTGGGGGGGACAAAAAGGAGGTGAGAGCTGAGCATCACACATGGCCCTGTCCCTACAGCCTCCAGGGATTCGTGCTGGGCTCACAGAATCAGTGAGAAGCTTGGGAGCTTTCCAGTACAGCGAGTCTGGTGGTTGTGTTACACACATATACACCATGACCTGCTTCAGCCTGACAATACTCAGTGGGACAAATTTTGGGACAGCATATTTCCCTCCTCACCCAATCTGCTGCCCATTTCTTGCAGGTGACTCTAGAAGTGGACATGCCCACAGCCACTGCCTCCCCAGACTGTCCCCCAGGAAGGGGTGTGGCCAGCACTGCCACGACAAACCCCTCAGTCCTAAGCACAAGAGCATAAAAAAGCACTCAAGCCATTCCCATTTACAGAGCACTCCTACATCCTGGCCTCACAGGAACACACTCAGGGTTACCAGGTTCTGCACAGTTCCAGTCTGGTTTGTGTTTGAGCCATTAAGGAACTCTGATATTTAACCCAGATGTGATTGCTGCCTCTGACTGGCTCTTGCCAGAAACACATACTTCACTAAAAACCAGATTTTCGTGGCATTTGAATACCACAAGGCAGATCTAGACTGAAAACACTGGTACTCCCCACACCAGTCAGGCAGAACTGTGCCAAGGGGTGATTATGGTGATCTATGTGTGTAATTACCCAGTGTGCAAGAGTCATGGTATTTGCATTATGCAAATTACCTATTTTTTGCCAGAATGCTGGATAGCTAAATTCTGTAATTCTCCCCCTTTACTGTCCACTCCAACATGGTCCTAAATGCCAGTTCATCTACTTGAGACTTACATCTCATCACGCACTAGTAATTTCACCAGAAAACGTATCAAAATACAGAAAACCTCCTGGTATTTCTATTCAGAAGCCACTGCTGTCTCCTGCTCAAATTCCAGGTAGTCAAACTCCAATCCTCCACAGGTAGAGACAGCACCATGTGCTGGGACAGCCCAGGAATGCTTACTGGGAGCACTGGCAAAGAGAGGCCTCTTGCCTGAGCCAGCCTGTGGGATGCAAGGCTGCTGCTGAGCCAAAGGAAACTCCCATGTCAGATTCCCAGAGCTCCTTCTCTTTCCATGTGTTTGTCTGTCAAGTCCAAGCAGATGCAGGAGTCTCACCCAGCACTTGCACACGCAGTTTGTGCGCAGTCACTCAGCAGCAATCTGGTGGCTGCTGGTGCATTTTTGGGTATCTGCACATTCTAAACCACTGACTCACAGCGAAGGCACATTTATCTCCAGATGCCTGGCACGAACATAGGAGCTAAAAAGCACTGGTAATGCACAAGGCTTCCAGCAGCTGGTCATGGGGAAGAAAAATCCTCTGTCTGCTCACATCACAGTTCCATTTATTCCTTTTGTTTTGTCCATTATCCAGCTGCAGGTTATCTATATTCTTAATTTGTACTTTTAATACCATCAATATGTCTGACTCAGTTTCTGCAGCCTCTCCTCTAACTACCCACTCCTTTTTTGTCTGAATCCCACCATTCCCAGCACCTGTTTTCAGTGTAGAGCACTGCTGAACTTTTGGAAGCTTCCTCAGTGCTGTACAACTCCTGCTCTTGTACAAGTGAGCCAAGAAGTTACACAAACTCACAGAAACACTTGCAAAAGTACATTTCAGACAGCCTCGAGTGTTTTCTGTCCACCAGTAGCAAAATTTGTGCTGTGCTGCAGAGCCTGTCATGGAGCAGTGTGAGCTTGGGACTGTGACAGATCATGTCCTGTGCAGAGGCCAAGACAGAAGCAGGAAAACCAACCTGGGTGTAGGTGCAGTTCTTCTTCTTGCATTTCCCACAGGTGAAGAGGTCAGTCTGTGTCCCTCCTGTCTTGGCCATCTGATGCTCCCGGATTGCTTCTTTTGTCATGGCTTTCCTGATCTCTTTCAGCTCATTACTGGCCATTTCCTTTCAAAAAGAAAAAAAAAAAGGCAATAAAATCACATCTGCCCAGTTTTACCACCACACCCACTACAGTGGAAACAGCCAACAGGACAAGGCAGCCTGACAGATGGGCATTAAGACAGAAAGCCTGTTCAAATTCTAGCTTTTGATTCATACCCAGGGATGATGTGAAGGCCCAACAAACCACTGTCCACACTGCAAAGCCCCTTGCAAGCTCACTCCATGCACTCTGGCAGCAGCTACTGAGAAAACTGCAATGCTGGGGCATCAGCCCAGCTAAACCTCAGGACACATCCCCAGTAAGAAGCAAACCCTGCTCCTCAGGCTCCCTCACCTCCGAGGTCATCACTGCAATCTGCTCGGGGGTGATGGCCCCACACAGCACGTTCTTTTTCAGCTCAGGATTTTTGGAGTCCTTCAGGTTGGAGATGCGGCTCCTCACGCGGTTTTTGTATTTCATGTCGGTGTTCTTGACATCCTGGTAGATGCGTGAGGGCAGTCAAGGAGCCTGCAGCCAACCCAGAGGCATCAAGCATTTCCCAGCCACAGTGAGGAGCAGGGACTGTCACCTAGAAGGTTTATATAATCCCAAAGTCCAGGGGCTTCCAGCTTGGGCTCTTTCACTGTGCTGAAAATATTCAGCTATGCTCAGGTTCTACAACCTCCCCTTTCTCTCAGCAAGGCAGCCACAAACCCCTCCACTGAGAGAGCCCAGCTGCATCTCCAACCCCACAGTTCCCAAACGAAGCACACTCCTCCCATCAGGCTATCTCATATCAACATGGAACTTGATCCTCATTGCTCCATCCTTTCCATTGCTTTTGTCTAGATCAGCACACTCTCCTCAACAGGGAGCACAGGGAAGTTGCATGCATTTGGAAGTAGAACCAAAAGCAGGAAGAGCATTCTGATTGGAAGGACAAACTAGGCATTCCAGTCTCTGAGCTCCCAACTCCACTCTGGTAGTTCCTTAGTGACCCAGGACTCAGCCAAGCGGAGCTGGAACCAGACCCAGAACCCTGACAAGCTGCAGCAGAACATTTCTGCACAGACAGTCCCATTTTCCCTTTGAGCACATGGATTTCACTGCTGGAGGCATGCAGGCCCTCGAGGCAGCACTGTACAGCAAGGATATACTCTTCAATCTGGGCTGCTATGTGCTCGCAGTCGGCACCGATGGCGATGTAGTCGTCTGTAAGACAGCAGAAACAGGAGCTCAGGGGCTTCCAACCAAGCCAGGGCTCCCCAGGCTCAGTATTTCTGAGCTACAAATCTGGACAGTCTGCATAGATTAATCTAACCCTGTGCCTCTCTAGGATATGGACTGCATGAGACAGAGCTAACAACAGACTCGGCCCACGAACTTCGTTTTCCAATACATTTTTCATATAATTTAAATCAAACATTTATAGGCAGGAATTGAGTTCCATCAGATATTCACCTCAATGAGAAGCAACTACTCAGACCAACCATCTGGGAGGGCCTGGAGATGTGCAGCATCAGGACCAAGCCTTCCTTTCTCATCTCACCTCAGGTCTGCTCCTCCTCTCTTCTCCCACWCACCAGTTAAACAGCATCACACAGAGTGCATAACTGCCATGGATTTGGACAGCCAGTATGATAACCAACCCCATAAAACAGGGAAGGTAGGGCACAGCTGAGCTCAGGGAAAGGCTCAAGGGAACTCTSTCCAAGATTTCATATGGAAAGGGCTTTTCTAAGAGCTGTGCAAAGCATTTAATGCAACATATAAACACATGCACAGGAAGGCTAGAAATAAAGACCTCATGAACTCCATCTGTCATCTACATTCCTTGGTTTCCAATTAATAAGACTCTGCAGTGCTTGGACCCCAGTTTTTTATAGGGATCTGCAATGTGGACACAACCAGATGCTCAAATTTCCAGACATGCTGAGTACCTGCAGTTGCCTCTCACTAGAGATGGCACAGTCTGAATTGCAAGAGAGATCTGTTCCTCCCCAGATCCAGAGGACCACAATATTTAAGGAGCTCCTCTCTGGAAAGGCAGCAGAGTCTGACAGCAGCTGCTGACTGGCATAGGCACCATGTACTGTTACAGCTTCACTTTGTATCCCAAGAGTGACAGGGAAGACAGCTTCACTTTACAGAAATTCAAAAAGATCTAGAAAGTGAAGCAAATCCCTGCACACCTGAAAGATAAAACCTCTGCACAGACCACCCCATGCTGCAGAGCAGAAGACCCCAAGTGACCCTGTGTGACAAATCCTGTGTTCTTAACAGCCACTGCTTGACACACTGYC
>CADDXX010000062.1:10427-20440 GCA_902810485.1 Alauda arvensis
AAGGAGGACCAGGAGCTACTGGAGAGGGTCTGGCAGAGTCCACAAGGGTGATGAGGGGTCTGGAGCTTCTCTCTTATGAGGAGAGACTGTGGGAGCTGGGCCTGTTTGGTCTGGAGAAGACTGAGAGCAATCTCACTGATACACATAAATACCTCAAAGGTGGGTGCCAAGAGGATGGTGCCAGACTGTTTTCAGGGATGTCCAGCAAAAGGACAAGGAGCAATGGCTATGAATTAAAACAAAATCAATTTCACCTCCTTTCAATTTGCACTGAGGGTGGCAGAGCACTGGACCAGGCTGCCCTGAATAGTGGTGGAGTCTTCCTCTCTGGAGACATTCAAAACCCAGAAACCCACCTGGACACATTCCAGTGTCACCTGATCTAGGTAACCCTGCCTTGGCAGGAGGTTTGGACTGGATCTCCAGTGGTCCCTTCAAATCCTAACAAGTTCTGTGATTCTTTGAAATTACTTCTAGTCTTAGAGCCTTAGTTCAGTGGTACAAATCAGGCACAGGCCAGTTGTGGGGAAAGGTTACAGATATATGATAGCAGCTCTTCTTTTGTCCCTAAGATGGCAATCTTAGTTTTGACTCCTTTTTATATTAGGAATGAGGCCAAAAAAATCATCTCTGTATTTGGTACTGATTCAGAGAATTGGCAATAACCTGAAGGTTTAAGGTACGGAGAGCAAATTTGAGAAGTTTCCTTTGCAGCTCACAACCAAATCTCAGTGGCTGGGAAGGCAGCACAGACAGTTTTACTCACTCTCTGTACAYAGAGGATCCACTGCTGGGGCTGTATCATTTTTCTATATCACCTTTAAGATGAATTTTGTCTTTGTTATGGAAGGCAATATGTTAAGGAATATGCATTTTCTGACTGGTAGAAATCTCTCCTGCCCAATATTTGTGGAATTTGTGAAGGAAGATGAAAGTCATTAGGAACAAGAGAAGCATTCAGCAAGGCAAAAACTGGAGTTTGAAGAAACCTACTGAAAGTTTTACATGTGACACACCTACATTATAAATGACATTTTTCCTTCACAGAGAAACACACAATTCAGTAATTCAGCCCCCTCYACCATAAGGCATTAGAAGCCAGCAMTGCTTGTCCATTCATCCAAAAGTGCACATTCTCAGAAACTGGGAACTGCGTAGTTTCTAGTGGGCTGTCTGGATGATAATAGTAAGCTGTTTCCTTCTGAGCCCACTTAATGGCAATTAGTACAGCTTTGGGATGGTGATAATCATTTATTTATACTGTTCTGCAGTGGAAAAAGAGCTTTTAACAGTATTTACCAGAGAGCAATTRCTGCAATAAGCAGGTTACCCGGAGACAGCAGCACTTCTTGCACAGACCCTGACTACAAAATGACATTGAGTTTTATTTTGCCTAGAAGAACATTGGGCAGACTATACTTGACAATCCCTAGTGTCACATCACTTTCACAATAATTGTCACTAACTACCAAAACTCCACTCCTCTTAGGGTAAAATGTTCTCTGCAGGAAACAATGAGAAGCTCTTGGTTCTGGGTTTGGCCCTTGCCTAGCCAATGTAACAGAAGGTGTTTCTTATACAGCATTCTACCCGTTGCCCAGCATAAAAACAAATCAGTCTGGGTGTTTTCAAATGGAGTCACCACCTTGGACTTTCAAGACCCAGCTAAAACAAATCTATGGCTGACTGGAGAGCAGTAGTGTGGTACCAGTTGACAGTGGTACTGTTTCAAGCAGCAGGTTGGACTAAATTACCTCCAGAAGGGCATCCACTGCTGATATGAAGCTATGAGATGTGTATAAAAGCCTTAGATATTTAAAACATGATAGCTTTGCACTTGAATTGCATTTGTTTTGCAACCTAACCAAGAACCTCATATTTAATAAAGTCGKTGCTTGTCCARCAGTGTGTTCAGGACTTCTGATCAYRTACWCTGTTGCACATCATACTTTCATAGCTTGCCTATGCATTCCACGGATTGCAGAGGTCTTTTGATTTCAAAATAGTAAAATGAAACATCAACAACTTAATATGGGTMCTCCCATTCAAGAAGGATGTAATTAACTTCAGTCACTGGCTTGACCTSAAAACAGGGGGCCATGGCATCACAGGAGCTTCTGGCAGTGGGTAGAAGCTGGAGGAGGAACTTCCAATACCTTGCAAACAGCACAGAAGAGAGAAAAATAAGTTCTAATTATAGGTTAAGTAGCATCCTTTATTCCATTGTATGAAAAAGCTTTGAAGTCTGTAAGTACTGTAATACCCCCATTATGTTTTGATTATTGAGATATCATTTGAAGTGCTAGCAATGGCATCAGCCTGATCAGGACTGAAAGGACTGAAAGGGAAAAATGGTWAAGTCAAGATCCTTTCATGCTGGGCACTTCCAGCATAGTTTTGGTTTGGGCCTTGCTCCCTGAGGCTGTTKTGTCAGCAGTACTTGAAAGCAGGACTGAGCAAGGGAAACTTCCAGGAAAGCTGAGGGGAAAAATTGTAAATATAAAAATTTTCTTGGTTTTTGTATCTAAATCTGAGGACAAAAAAGCAGACCATGTCTATTTCTGCACATGCCACATTAATATTTCAGTTTGTGTAGGGGCAAAGATTATCATTTAGGTGGGAGAGGGTTGCATATTTTTAAATAAAATTACTGGGAGGAAGTTTTTTTTTTTTAAACAAATTACTAAGTTGCTCTCCTTCTTACAGCTTTTTCCCTCAACTACTTCTGTGACCCCATTTTTTAATGTTGAACATTCAGGGAGAGAAGCACTATCATTATATCTCCCAGATGAGAAAGAAATGCACAGAGGATAAAAGCTCATGTTAAAAGACACATAAGCACACGGCTTTGAATGTTAATGTGTAAGTAATACTATTTRCTGAAAGCAATACAGAAGATTAGTGTCAGTGTCATCTAGTCTTGCTCACTAACCACTTTATAGCATTCTTCTCATTTATTGCTCAGCAAAAGGACATAATTACATGACCCTCAACAGTTAAAAGCACTTGCTCATTTGTCTGTATTCTGACTTGTTCTATTTATAGCCATTTTTGTGCAATTTACTTGCAATAGGAAATATGCTAGCAATGCATTGAGAAATCAAAATCTAGCCTTGACTTGGCTCTTTTTCATTGTGTGAGTTTGCTCTAAAAGCCAGTGGGAAATCTGTGCACAAACCTTGCATTGTATCATTCCCCAAGGCAAAGGCCAAGAGTGCTCCAGATTGTAACTCTGCAGGATTTAGGGCACAGACTAAATATTTCTCAAATTGCACAGAATTTGAGTGACCTATCATTTATATTCTCTTTATACCAGTTTATATCACCTATTTCCAGCAGGCTCAACCATTTGCCTGTGCAACATTTTTGTGACTGGCCTCTGTTACTAAAACATCTTTCAGTTTTCCACCTACAGTATAATTTAATTTTCATTCTTGATTGCAAATATTGATTTTTTTTTCAAATCAAGTCTTAAGAAAACAATCTCACTTAACATTGTCTTCAGAGGAAATATTTCATTTTAAAGTTAATGAAGTGCAGTCCATTTACTTAATTTATATATTCATCAATCAGCCATTCTTTGAGTCTCTTTAAGTTATGTTCCCATGTACCTGTGCATACTATCTTTTTTCTGTGCTATTTTTTWAAATTTCATTCTCACTCATATTTCAAACCAGATTTCACTTCTTACATTTTCCCCACACACCAAGCTAAGAGCCACCACACCTGTGCCATGTCAAATTTTCATAAGAACAGACATGCTTCCAAAAACTCTGTTCCTGGAGGTGCCAGCTGAACCTGAACTTGACCCTGGAGTCTTATCAACATCTGATAAAACCCTCTGTTATATCTTGTCTAGATCCTGCATTACCTTCACAGTCTGCCTCTGATAGATGGGCATAATMTCTCTCATGTGATGTTTAGCATGAAAGACACCACAGCCTCACTACTCACTTAGGCCTGAAGAGACTCTGGGAGGTCACCAGTCAATCCCCTGCTCAAAATAGGGGCAGCTCTGTCTTCAGACCAGGCAGCTGAGGGCCTTGGTCCTGACATCAAAATCTCCAAGCTCAGAGATCTTCAAGTTCTCTCAGCAAGCTCTTACACTGCATGGCTCTTCTCAGAGGGGAAACATTTTTCTTTTTATCCAGTCAGACACTGCCCTAGTTCAGTTTATGGTAATTGCATTTCATTATCCCACCATGCAAGTTAGTACTGATATTGAGTCCCTCTTCTAGGTAATCACCTCAAAAATATTATAAGGGCACACTTATGTGCACCTCCTTCAGTCTAAACATGCTTCAGTGGGTTATGAAGTGCACTCATTGTGGGATTCAACTCACTTTTAAAACTCATCCTCTAAAACTTGGGTATCTCAGGTTCTTCTCTTGTCTTCACCTCAYCAGTGAAGGAAGAAAGAGATGTGTTCTTGGGGGAATATACTCTTACAAAATAGGTGTGCAAGAGGGGTAGGATGAACTGGTCTGCAAATGGAGATTTCCTGCTGATAAGACACAGAGATAATTACTCAGCTAAAAGCAGAGTGCTATCCAAATGGTAAGCTTCAGGAGTGATGAACATTGCCAGTAGGCACACAGCYTCTCCTCTGCTCTTTGACTGCTGTGTTTGTGTAACACTGGCCAAGAACTGGCACCTCTTCRTTCTTTGTTTCCTCTCTCTTAGAATAAGAGAGTGATGACTGATTTCAGCATTTTGCCAAGTGGTTTGATTTTCATATATAAAACCTTCCATGTGAATGGAAAGGGAGCTGGTCCAGGGTGAAGCCACAGCAGAATGAATTACAGGGCAGAAATCATAATCCTTTTAACTGGCACACCCCAGTGGCAGCAAAATGTACCAATCTTTTTTTCGATTATTGTTTCTGGTTGACAAATACAGGAAACATCACTATAATGGCCAGACCCCATAAGTGGAGAGAGACAGATTTCTGCCTGGGAAATGCYTGTTCTTCWTGGAGCACWGGGCAACAAAAGTCTTTCCTTGTTAAAGGTACCTTAAAACAGATATAAAACTATCAGAAAGCTGGCACCWCCCTAATCTTATCTTTGTCTTTGCACCTACTAGGGTTCAGGACACACCTTCATTTCCATGTAAGGGCCCTGGTCCAGGGTGAAGCCCCAGGAGAATTAATTACTGGRCAGAAATCATAATCCTTTTAACTGGCACACCCCAGTGGCAGCAAAACGTACCGTTCTTTTTTCTTTTTTTTTTCCCTTATTGTTCCTGGTTGGCATAGAGGAAACATCCCTAAAAAGGCCAGGCCCCACAAGTGGAGACAGACAGATTTCTGCCTGGGAAATGCTTGTTCTTCACAGAGCACTGGGCAACAAAAGTTTTTCCTTGTCACAAAGATATCTTAAAACTTATATAAAACCATCAGAAAGCTGGCACCTCCCTAATCTTATCTTTGTCATTGCACCTATTACTGTTCAGGACACACCTTCAGCTAAATACAAGTAAAGTTCAGAATCTTTCTGAATCAATCTGATAACTTATTTAAGTGTTGTAAGAAAATGATTCAACACTGCAATTACCTCTTGCCATAATTGATTGTATTTGTTTACATGGTAGGCTATTAGCAAAATATTATCTGGAACTGAACTCTRCCTTTAAGCACAGTTTAAATTATTGCAGCAATATACCAAACATAATGTCATAAAGGGGCAGCAGGTGGCTACTTAATTACAGTTTGTAATATTCAGCATTCATTCTAAATAGTGCATTTAGATCCAAATTAGCTGTCTTGAATGAATGATTAATTTGACTGATAGTGAACTGTATGGCATTACTAGTAAACATTATGCAGCTTTASTAAGTAACTCACAGCTACATGATGATGTCAATCTTTATCTTTGAAATACTATTTTAGAAAAGRAGTGAATGGTCTTTGCTTCTCTCAGGGTGATGCATTCTATTCCAGGAGCTGTGGAGTACTTTTCAGTGCCTAAATTCACCATCTGGTATAGCCCAAAGSCATTATGCTCTCATCTTGCCATCTTAAAATGACACTATAATAGGCCACTCCAGATTTATCATACTCTCTGTTTGGATGCCATGCAGTAATACCACTTTTGATCAAGCCCCTAACTGCATGTAATACTTTAAATTACTCTGTATAAAACTGTTCTAATTTTGAGGAACATTTATTTTAATATATGGAAAAAGTAGGAAAGATGTATTTCTGAATCTGTCCAGAACAGACCCGTGGAAGCATTAAAACCTTTCATCAAGCCTGTTTCCCACACATCCCCTTTATGCATCTAACCAGYTAAAAATGCTAGAATAAATTAGCCCAGTGATGTGGCAGTAACAGGATACAAAGCCATTGGCATGCARTTCACAGAGAATTTTTGAAATTGATGGAAAGGATCTTACAGGAATTGGAGAGGTAAGAAACACAGGGAATCCAGTCCCTACTGCAGTGCTTTGAGAATCCTGCTGCAAGATAATATAGGGTGATCTTGAAGATTACAATACCAGAGGCAGGATTATCATTAGACTAATACTTATACACACTCCTTTTGACAAGCAGTTCTCATCATCTGTGCTCATCTCTTTCCACTCCTGTGCCTTGCTGCAGCTTCAGACCTAACTGATGTAAGCAGGTGCCAAAGGAAGCTGCAAAGGCTTGTGGCTTCCACAGGGCTCAGCTGAATTSAGGCCCTAGATGGAAAGATTTGGGTTTCCCTCCGTTTACATAGAAAGTATTCTCTTGTGCTGCTTGTTCAGTGCACAGTATAATGGTGCACTGAGCCATGCCTGCAAAAGCAGCAAAAGGACAGGTAGTACGTGTGTAGGTGGATGTGCTGTGTGCTGGGAGAGTGCTGGAGGCTTGTTTTTAGGTAGGAAAGTACACTTGGAAATTGAAACACCTATCATTTAGAGAGAGAGAGAGAGAGAGAGAGAGAGAGAGAGAGAGAGAGAGAGGTTTTGGCTTTGTGACATTTGAAACAACTTAAATATCCTCTTCAGAACATATCAGTGTCTTGGGGTCCCACGGAGTCAGCTAGTGGTGTACTGTGGTTCTCACTGGGAAGCTTTTCTCCTCCCAGCTAGTGTAAAATTCAAACTGCTAGGCAAGAATGATTGATTAGTGTATAAACAGACATGCTAGAAGTAGGGGCAGGGGGAAGAAAAGAAAGATATGTCTCATTAYTGGCATGTAAAACTCAGTTTTATTTTGAAAATCATCTAAATATAACCATAGGGTTGTTTTGTTTCTTAAACATAAGCCTTTTTGGGAGTGGAGCTCTTTCTTTATTCTACTTCTATGCTGTTTCACCAGCATATTTCCTTGTGTTAGACACAGTCTGCTGATCCTTCAGCTCATGTCCAATTTTAAAGTTTTATCTGGTTAGCTGAATTAAGGCCCTTCCACAACAGGTATAGGTCCCTCAAACGCTAAATTGTTTGATATGAAACAACRTGGATCTGCTCTGTAAGCACCAGCTTGAAGTATCTGACCTTTTTATTACCCAGCAGCTCCCACATACACATCAAGTCTAAATCAAAATTCTTGGACCCCTTGATTAGGGAAATATCGAGATGTCTGGACTAATATTTTAGAGAATTTTGTRGTTTAGTTGTGAGTACTTGTGACACCTAGTGGTCCTGRMAGAAAAATGCAAATATTCTAGAGGAAGTGGAAGTAGGGGGTGGGTCAGTCAAAGGAGGAAGGGATTCAATGTCCCTACTGGAAGATAGTTACTACAGTAATCTAAGAAAATACACAGCTGAACAAGTTCTCTCCCTGAGGATGAGACACACCTGTCTGAGRCAACCACCCTTTGCAACCCATCATGTAACCAAAGGGAAAATTCAGCTATATGAAACACTTCTGAGGTGGGGTGGCACTGGGTGATTATAGATGTAAGGTGGTCAGGCAATTACCCAAGTCCTTTTCCTGAAACAGGAGATGAGTACAGGAGCTGTGGGTGATGGTGATCAACCTGGAATCAAAAGAACACCTGGGGTAGAGTAAAACTGWTGRTTCKTCAACACCATGAAGAAAACCAAGGAAAGTGTTGTTGCCAGTTCATTTCTGTCTCTACAAAATCRTCCTTCAAGTGTGACACTTAGCAATGTTCCATCATTAATATACATTCTGTATATTCAATAGAAAAATGWGGGTGTTTCCCAAGGCATGGACTCAGAKGGAYTGTGAAGAAGTCTGTGTCAATACCTTAACAAAACCCTTGAATTTATGAAYTTCACAAAARGACTGAATCAAGAGCACACACCCACCTGAAGTCAGCTGGGTGTCATGGTTAAATGCAGGGACAGCACAGCATAAACTGTGCTGGCTGACTGGGGGCTGGCACACAGACAGGCATAGCCTGCTTGTTGTTGCAGGGCAAAGCTCTTCATCAGCTATCCAAGCTACTGACCCAAGCGGACAAAATCCCAAGAGCCTCCTGTTCTGGAGGCTCCTAGAAGAAATCTGCTTTTGATCATAGAGACAACAACATCCAATGGCTTTTAGAAGTCTCTAAAAGAAATCAAAACTCAATGGAGTCCAACATAGCACAAAACTCCTCAGAGACAGGTATTCACAGTTAATTAATGACAGTTCCTATTTCTGTGCTGCTGCCTGTTAACACAAAATACCCATCTAAAGATCTTTAACAGCAATAACAAAAACAAAAAACCATTGACTTCACAACTAAACTATTTTTGCACAGCTACCAACAGATCTACTAAAACACAGCTTGTCAGCAGGCAGTTCCAGCGATACACAGTTTGTATATACTCAGTGTGACTCATGAACTGGAGCACACCGTGTGATTCATGCCAYGCCTGTGAGGTGTGTGGGGTGAGGGGTAGGCTCTGCACCTCCTCCTGTGTCATAGTGCCAGGATGTGCCATGTGTGTCTCTGGAAGACAGCAAAGTGTGTTCACAGTGGGCTTGGCTGTTCACTCCTCAGACTSACACCTGGCATTTCCAGGTCATGTCTGCCTTTGTCACTGCCATGGCAGGAGCAAAGCACCTCAGCTTGGTCCTCCAGTTGAGATTTGGTGAGACGAGTCTGGCTCCACAGTGTGCCACAGTTGTCACAGCTCCTCTCAGATGCTGTTGCTAGGTTTGTCTATAAAGGAATAAAACTCAAACCACAATAACTGCATTATTTAAGTGTTTAGAAGTACATGAACAAAAGATCCTACATCAGTCCCTAGGCTGGTCTCAGACTTTGCAAATGATGATTTTGCTTGGACTGCTTAGTTGTAGGTGCTTGTCTAAGAGAACCTTGTTAGGTGTCCCTTTGTAGATCGCACTGAGAGAAATAAATGGTTTTTCCTAGAGTGCTGGTGTGAAGGCAGGGAGAAAACCTAGTGATCAAGGTGTAAGCTGTRTGCCATCAGAGACAGAAGCAAATTCTTCTCATATGGAAAAAGTAATACATCAGATGGTGAAAGTGAAACTCTTCAGGATTTTCTAAAGGGCCATTTGTTTCTTCATCCCAACCTGAACAGCATAACTGCCGTTAAAGATGGAAACTGGATTGGTTCTTTCCACTCAGCACCACACTCCCATTTTCCCAYGTGAATCCTGAGGCTCGCAGGAGAGCCAAGAAATTGGGACCCCCTGGGTCAGCAGAGAAGCAGAKTGACAGGGACAGCCTCAGCTGCTGTGGTACATCCCCAGTCTGAATGGACTCTGCATTCCAYAAAGCCAGAGTAAACAGAAGCTGGAGAAACAATCAGTTTGATAGGAGGACCTCATCAGTCACCAATGCAAATAGCAGAACATCGGACAGAGTTCTCCTGAGTGCTCAGGCAGAGCCTGCAAGAAAGACAGAAGAGAAGCCATGGAGTGAAAACTCTTGAGGGGGAGCTGCCAATAAAGCATTTGTCTAATTGTGAAGAGTGATGATAAGAAAAATACCTTAAACAGTATGGCACCCACTTCAGTGTATGAAATAGACAGTAGGGTTGAACTTTGCAACAACAGGGACCTGTCTTCTTCCCTAGTAATATCTGGGTAATGTTAAAAG